>OZ038392.1:19866089-19943040 GCA_964036045.1 Eutreptiella sp. 'Long Island Sound 2002' | reverse complement strand
CTCCATGGGGTTTGTATGCGGCGGAGTGGGACGAGCGCAAGGCCAAGGCATGGGTACACAACCTGCTTATGCAGTTTTTCACGCTGGGCAGCTCAAAAATCGAAGTTTTCGAAACTTTTTTTTTTTATATTGTGACCACCTAAAATCGCCATCCAAGGTATGTAAAGCACGTTCTAGGCCGTATTTACGTGTTTTTCACCCTATTTGGGTATTAGGTCCGGGGGGGGGGGTCTCCCAAGGGATTGGTACACAACCTGCTTCTGCAGTTTTTCACCCCGGACAGCTCAAAAATCGAAGTTTTCGAAACTTGTTTTTCTGATATTGTGACCACCCAAAATGACCATCCAAGGTATGTGAAGCATGTTCTAGGCCGTATTTACGTGTTTGTCACCCTATTTGGGTATCAGGTCTTGGGGGGGGGGGTCTCCTAGGGGATTGGTACACAACCTGCTTCTGCAGTTTTTCACCCCGGGCAGCTCAAAAATGGAAGTTTTCGAAACTTGTTTTTTTGATATTGTGACCACCGAAAATGACCATCCAAGGTATGTAAAGCATGTTTTAGGCCGTATGTACATGCGTTTCACCCTATTTTGGTATTAGATCCGGGGGGGCTCCCAAGGGATTGCTACACAACCTGCTTGCAACTTTTCACCATGGGCAGCTCAAAAATCGAAGTTTTCGAAACTTGTTTGATTGATACCGTGGTCACCTAAAATGATTATCCAAGGTATGTAAAGCATATGTTAGCCTGTATTTATGTAGTTTCCACCCTATTTAGGGTGTGTGTTGCTTGGGGTAGATTCTCTGCGAGGTGGACTTGCCGAAGGCAATAGAATCACCTCGCAGAGGTTGTTAGATCAAAGCCAGGCAGGCGTATATATGGGGAAAACGCCACATACCCCCCCATTTTGGCCTTTTTGGGCCTATTCGCGTACCCTACCCCAAGGGGTTGAATTGTTAGTTTAACCCCTTGTAAAATCATTATTTTGTCCAATAAACGCATCCCCCAATGAGTTTTTGGTCCGGACCCCCCCAAGACCCCCCCACTTGAAACCCACTTTTTTCAGGTTTTGAGGGAGGGGCAGGGGGTGGGGGTAGGGGGGGGGGTCAAAAAATGACCCCCCCTTTTTTTGGGTCGAAAATCATGAATCTTTTGGTTTTTTTTCGATTTTGAGCCGAAAAAGTGTTTCCGGGTCCCGACTCTATGGGGTTTGTATGGGGCGGAGTGGGACGAGCGGGCGACCTCGCTGACCCCGTGGTACCCACTCTGAGGGGTGCGAGTGGGGATGTTGTGACAGTATATGCCTACTATGATACGGAAGGACGTTTTTTGCAGTCTCTAGCCTTGCTTAGGGCCGTTCACAACCCGTGCCAAAGACGCGAAATGACTGTTTCCACAATAATGGCCTCGTGAATGGGCCGGTACACAACCTGCTCATGCAGTTTTTCACCTTGGGCAGCTCAAAAATGGAAGTTTTTGAAACTTGTTTTTTTGATATTTTGATCACCTAAACTGACCATCCAAGGTATGTAAAGCATGTTTTAGGCTGTATATACATGATTTTCACCCTATATGGGTATTGGGTGGGGGGGCTCCCAAGGGACTCGGACACAACCTGCTTATGCAGTTTTTCACCCTAGGCAGCTTAAAAATCGAAGTTTTCGAAAATTATTTTTTGATATTCTGATAACCCAAAATGACCATTTAAGGTATGCAAAGCATGTTTTAGGCTGTATATACATGATTTTCACCCTATTTGGGTATTGGGTGGGGGGGGGGGTCTCCCAAGGGATTGGTACACAACCTGCTTATGTAGTTTTTCACCCTGGGCAGCTCAAAAATCGAAGTTTTTGAAACTTGTTTTTCTGATGTTGTGACTACCTGAGATGACCATCCAAGCTATGTAAAGCATATTTTAGCCTGTATTTATGTAGTTTTTACCCTATTTAGGGTGCGTGTTGCTTGGGGTAGATTCTCTGCGAGGTGGACTTGCCGAAGGCAATAGAATCACCTCGCAGAGGTTGTTAGATCAAAGCCAGGCAGGCGTATATATGGGGAAAACGCCACATACCCCCTCATTTTTGGCCTTTTTGGGCCTATTCGCGTACCCTACCCCAAGGGGTTGAATTGCTAGTTTAACCCCTTGTAAAATCATTATTCTGTCCAATAAAAGCATCCCCCAATGAGTTTTTGGTCCGGACCTCCCCAGACCCCCCCCACTTGAAACCCACTTTTTTCAGGTTTTGAGGGAGGGGCAGGGGGTGGGGGTAGGGGGGGGGGTCAAAAAATGACCCCCCCTTTTTTTTGGTCGAAAATCATGAATCTTTTGGTTTTTTTCGATTTTGAGCCGAAAAAGTGTTTCCGGGTCCCGACTCTATTCGGGTTTGTATGGGGCGGAGTGGGACGAGCGGGCGACCTCGGTGACCCCGTGGTACCCACTCTGAGGGGTGCGAGTGGGGATGTTGTGACAGTATATGCCTACTATGATACGGATGGACGTTTTTTTGCAGTCTCTAGCCTTGCGTAGGGCCGTTCACAACCCGTGCCAAAGACGCGAAATGATGGTTTCCACAATAATGGCCTCGTGAATGGGCCGGTACACAACCTGCTCATGCAGTTTTTCACCTTGGGCAGCTCAAAAATCGAAGTTTTTGAAACTTGTTTTTCTGATGTTGTGACCACCTAAAATGACCATCCAAGCTATGTAAACCATATTTTAGCCTGTATTTATGTAGTTTTTACCCTATTTAGGGTGTGTGTTGCTTGGGGTAGATTCTCTGCGAGGTGGACTTGCCGAAGGCAATAGAATCACCTCGCAGAGGTTGTTAGATCAAAGCCAGGCAGGCGTATATATGGGGAAAACACCACATACCCCCCCATTTTGGCCTTTTTGGGCCTATTCGCGTACCCTACCCCAAGGGGTTGAATTGTTAGTTTAACCCCTTGTAAAATCATTATTTTGTCCAATAAAAGCATCCCCCAATGAGTTTTTGGTCCGGACCCCCCCCCCCGACCCCCCCCACTTGAAACCCACCCTTTTCAGGTTTTGAGGGAGGGGCAGGGGGTGGGGGGGGGGTCAAAAAATGACCCCCCCTTTTTTTGGGTCGAAAATCATGAATGTTTTGGTTTTTTTCGATTATGAGCCGAAAAAGTGTTTCCGGGTCCCGACTCTATGGGGTTTGTATGGGGCGGAGTGGGACGAGCGGGCGACCTCGGTGACCCCGTGGTACCCACTCTGAGGGGTGCGAGTGGGGATGTTGTGACAGTATATGCCTACTAGGATACGGAAGGACGTTTTTTGCAGTCTCTAGCCTTGCTCAGGGGCGTTCACAACCCGTGCCAAAGACGCGAAATGACTGTTTCCACAATAATGGCCTCGTGAATGGGCCGGTACACAACCTGCTCATGCAGTTTTTCACCTTGGGCAGCTCAAAAATGGAAGTTTTTGAAACTTGTTTTTTTGATATTTTGATCACCTAAACTGACCATCCAAGGTATGTAAAGCATGTTTTAGGCTGTATATACATGATTTTCACCCTATATGGGTATTGGGTGGGGGGGCTCCCAAGGGACTCGGACACAACCTGCTTATGCAGTTTTTCACCCTAGGCAGCTTAAAAATCGAAGTTTTCGAAAATTATTTTTTGATATTCTGATAACCCAAAATGACCATTTAAGGTATGCAAAGCATGTTTTAGGCTGTATATACATGATTTTCACCCTATTTGGGTATTGGGTGGGGGGGGGGGGTCTCCCAAGGGATTGGTACACAACCTGCTTATGTAGTTTTTCACCCTGGGCAGCTCAAAAATCGAAGTTTTTGAAACTTGTTTTTCTGATGTTGTGACTACCTGAGATGACCATCCAAGCTATGTAAAGCATATTTTAGCCTGTATTTATGTAGTTTTTACCCTATTTAGGGTGCGTGTTGCTTGGGGTAGATTCTCTGCGAGGTGGACTTGCCGAAGGCAATAGAATCACCTCGCAGAGGTTGTTAGATCAAAGCCAGGCAGGCGTATATATGGGGAAAACGCCACTTACCCCCTCATTTTTGGCCTTTTTGGGCCTATTCGCGTACCCTACCCCAAGGGGTTGAATTGCTAGTTTAACCCCTTGTAAAATCATTATTCTGTCCAATAAAAGCATCCCCCAATGAGTTTTTGGTCCGGACCTCCCCAGACCCCCCCCACTTGAAACCCACTTTTTTCAGGTTTTGAGGGAGGGGCAGGGGGTGGGGGTAGGGGGGGGGTCAAAAAATGACCCCCCCTTTTTTTTGGTCGAAAATCATGAATCTTTTGGTTTTTTTCGATTTTGAGCCGAAAAAGTGTTTCCGGGTCCCGACTCTATTCGGGTTTGTATGGGGCGGAGTGGGACGAGCGGGCGACCTCGGTGACCCCGTGGTACCCACTCTGAGGGGTGCGAGTGGGGATGTTGTGACAGTATATGCCTACTATGATACGGATGGACGTTTTTTGCAGTCTCTAGCCTTGCGTAGGGCCGTTCACAACCCGTGCCAAAGACGCGAAATGATGGTTTCCACAATAATGGCCTCGTGAATGGGCCGGTACACAACCTGCTCATGCAGTTTTTCACCTTGGGCAGCTCAAAAATCGAAGTTTTTGAAACTTGTTTTTCTGATGTTGTGACCACCTAAAATGACCATCCAAGCTATGTAAACCATATTTTAGCCTGTATTTATGTAGTTTTTACCCTATTTAGGGTGTGTGTTGCTTGGGGTAGATTCTCTGCGAGGTGGACTTGCCGAAGGCAATAGAATCACCTCGCAGAGGTTGTTAGATCAAAGCCAGGCAGGCGTATATATGGGGAAAACACCACATACCCCCCCATTTTGGCCTTTTTGGGCCTATTCGCGTACCCTACCCCAAGGGGTTGAATTGTTAGTTTAACCCCTTGTAAAATCATTATTTTGTCCAATAAAAGCATCCCCCAATGAGTTTTTGGTCCGGACCCCCCCCCCGACCCCCCCACTTGAAACCCACCCTTTTCAGGTTTTGAGGGAGGGGGGGGGGGTGGGGGGGGGGTCAAAAAATGACCCCCCCTTTTTTTGGGTCGAAAATCATGAATGTTTTGGTTTTTTTCGATTATGAGCCGAAAAAGTGTTTCCGGGTCCCGACTCTATGGGGTTTGTATGGGGCGGAGTGGGACGAGCGGGCGACCTCGGTGACCCCGTGGTACCCACTCTGAGGGGTGCGAGTGGGGATGTTGTGACAGTATATGCCTACTAGGATACGGAAGGACGTTTTTTGCAGTCTCTAGCCTTGCTCAGGGGCGTTCACAACCCGTGCCAAAGACGCGAAATGACTGTTTCCACAATAATGGCCTAGTGAATGGGCCGGTACACAACCTGCTTATGCAGTTTTTCACCTTGGGCAGCTCAGAAATGGAAGTTTTCGAAACTTGTTTTTTTGATATTTTGACCACCTAAAATGACCATTCCAGGTGTGTAAAGCAAGTTTTAGGCCGTATTTACGTGTTTTTCTCCCTATTTGGGTATTGCGTGCGGGGTGGGGGGTCCTCCCAAGGGATTGGTACACAACCTGCTTATGCACTTTTTCACCCTGGGCAGCTCGAAAATCGAAGTTTTCGAAACTTGTTTTTATGATGTTGTGATCACCTAGAATGACCATCCACGGTGTGTAAAGTATGTTTTAGGCCGTATTTGGGTGTTTTTCACGCTATATGGGTATTAGGTCCGGGGGGGGGGGGGGGGGCTCCCAAGGGATTGGTACACAACCTGCTGATGCAGTTTTTCACCTTGGGCAGCTCAAAAATCGAAGTTTTCGAAACTTGTTTTTTTGATATTTTGACCACCTAAAATGACCATCCAAGGTATGTAAAGCATGTTTTAGGCCATATTTCCGTGTTTCTCACCCTATTTGGGTATTAGGTCGGGGGGGGGGGTCTCCCAAGGGATAGGTACACAACCTGCTTATGCAGTTTTTCACCCTAGGCGGCTCAAAAATCGAAGTTTTCGAGACATGTTTTTTGATATGTTGACCACCTAAAATGACCATCCAAGGTATGTAAAGCATGTTTTAGGCCCTATTTTCCTGCTTTTTTCCTTATTGGGGTATTGGGCGGGGGGGATGGTCAAACGGGATCGGTACACAACCTACTTATGCAGTTTTTCACCCTGGGCAGCTCAAAAATCGAAGTTTCCGAAACTTATGTTTTTGCTGTTGTGATCACCAAAATTGACCACCCAAGCTATGCAAAGCATATTTTAGCTTTCATTTATATGGTTTTTACCCCATTTAGGGTGTGTGTTGCTTGGAGTAGATTCTCTGCGAGGTGGACTTGCCGAAGGCAATAGAATCACCTCGCAGAGGTTGTTAGATCAAAGCCAGGCAGGCGTATATATGGGGAAAACGCCACATACCCCCCCCATTTTGGCCTTTTTGGGCCTATTCGCGTACCCTACCCCAAGGGGTTGAATTGTTAGTTTAACCCCTTGTAAAATCATTATTTTGTCCAATAAAAGCATCCCCCAATGAGTTTTTGGTCCGGACCCCCCCAGACCCCCCCCACTTGAAACCCACTTTTTTCAGGTTTTGAGGGAGGGGCAGGGGGTGGGGGTGGGGGGGGGGGGTCAAAAAATGACTCCCCTTTTTTTGGGTCGAAAATCATGAATCTTTTGGTTTTTTTCGATTTTGAGCCGAAAAAGTGTTTCCGGGTCCCGACTCTATGGGGTTTGTATGGGTCGGAGTGGGACGAGCGGGCGACCTCGGTGACCCCGTGGTACCCACTCTGAGGGGTGCGAGTGGGGATGTTGTGACAGTATATGCCTACTATGATACGGAAGGACGTTTTTTGCAGTCTCTAGCCTTGCTTAGGGCCGTTCACAACCCGTGCCAAAGACGCGAAATGACTGTTTCCACAATAATGGCCTCGTGAATGGGCCGGTACACAACCTGCTCATGCAGTTTTTCACCTTGGGCAGCTCAAAAATGGAAGTTTTTGAAACTTGTTTTTTTGATATTTTGATCACCTAAACTGACCATCCAAGGTATGTAAAGCATGTTTTAGGCTGTATATACATGATTTTCACCCTATATGGGTATTGGGTGGGGGGGCTCCCAAGGGACTCGGACACAACCTGCTTATGCAGTTTTTCACCCTAGGCAGCTTAAAAATCGAAGTTTTCGAAAATTATTTTTTGATATTCTGATAACCCAAAATGACCATTTAAGGTATGCAAAGCATGTTTTAGGCTGTATATACATGATTTTCACCCTATTTGGGTATTGGGTGGGGGGGGGGGTCTCCCAAGGGATTGGTACACAACCTGCTTATGTAGTTTTTCACCCTGGGCAGCTCAAAAATCGAAGTTTTTGAAACTTGTTTTTCTGATGTTGTGACTACCTGAGATGACCATCCAAGCTATGTAAAGCATATTTTAGCCTGTATTTATGTAGTTTTTACCCTATTTAGGGTGCGTGTTGCTTGGGGTAGATTCTCTGCGAGGTGGACTTGCCGAAGGCAATAGAATCACCTCGCAGAGGTTGTTAGATCAAAGCCAGGCAGGCGTATATATGGGGAAAACGCCACATACCCCCCCATTTTGGCCTTTTTGGGCCTATTCGCGTACCCTACCCCAAGGGGTTGAATTGTTAGTTTAACCCCTTGTAAAATCATTATTTTGTCCAATAAACGCATCCCCGAATGAGTTTTTGGTCCGGACCCCCCCAGACCCCCCCCACTTGAAACCCACTTTTTTCAGGTTCCCCCCCTTTTTTTTGGTCGAAAATCATGAATCTTTTGGTTTTTTTCGATTTTGAGCCGAAAAAGTCTTTCCGGGTCCCGACTCTATGGGGTTTGTATGGGGCGGAGTGGGACGAGCGGGCGACCTAGGTGACCCCGTGGTACCCACTCTGAGGGGTGCGAGTGGGGATGTTGTGACAATATATGCCTACTATGATACGGAAGGACGTTTTTTGCAGTCTCTAGCCTTGCGTAGGGCCGTTCACAACCCGTGCCAAAGACGTGAAATGACTGTTTCCACAATAATGGCCTCGTGAATGGGCCGGTACACAACCTGCTGATGCAGTTTTTCACCTTGGGCAGCTCAAAAATGGAAGTTTTTGAAACTTGTTTTTTTGATATTTTGACCACCTAAAATGACCATTCCAGGTATGTAAAGGATGTTTTAGACCGTATTTACGTGTTGTCTCCCTATTTGGGTATTAAGTCGGGGGGGGGGGGGTCCTCCCAAGGGATTGGTACACAACCTGCTTATGCAGTTTTTCACCCTGGGCAGCTCGAAAATCCATTAGGGCTGTGTGTTGCTTGGAGTAGATTCTCTGCGAGGTGGACTTGCCGAAGGCAACAGAATCACCTCGCAGAGGTTGTTAGATCAAAGCCAGGCAGGCGTATATATGGGGAAAACGCCACATACCCCCTCATTTTGGCCTTTTTGGGCCTATTCGCGTACCCTACCCCAAGGGGTTGAATTGTTAGTTTAACCCCTTGTAAAATCATTATTTTGTCCAATAAAAGCATCCCCCAATGAGTTTTTGGTCCGGACCCCCCCAAGACCCCCCCCACTTGAAACCCACTTTTTTCAGGTTTTGAGGGAGGGGCAGGGGGTGGGGGTGGGGGGGGGTCAAAAAATGACCCCCCCTTTTTTTGGGTCGAAAATCATGAATCTTTTGGTTTTTTTCGATTTTGAGCCGAAAAAGTGTTTCCGGGTCCCGACTCTATGGGGATTGTATGGGTCGGAGTGGGACGAGCGGGCGACCTCGGTGACCCCGTGGTACCCACTCTGAGGGGTGCGAGTGGGGATGTTGTGACAATATATGCCTACTATGATACGGAAGGACGTTTTTTGTAGTCTCTAGCCTTGCGTAGGGCCGTTCACAACCCGTGCCAAAGACGCGAAATGACTGTTTCCACAATAATGGCCTCGTGAATGCGCCGGTACACAACCTGCTCATGCAGCTTTTCACCTTGGGCAGCTCAAAAATCGAAGTTTTTGAAACTTGTTTTTTTGATATTGTGATCACCTAAACTGACCATCCAAGGTATGTAAAGCATGTTTTAGGCTGTATATACATGATTTTCACCCTGTTTGGGTATTGGGTGGGGGGGGGGGGGGCTCCCAAGGGATTGGTACACAACCTGCTTATGCAGTTTTTCACCCTGGGCAGCTCAAAAATCGAAGTTTCCGAAACTTATGTTTTTGCTATTGTGATCACCTAAAATGATCATCCAAGCTATGCAAAGCATATTTTAGCTTTCATTTATATCGTTTTTACCCCATTTAGGGTGTGTGTTGCTTGGAGTAGGTTCTCTGCGAGGTGGACTTGCCGAAGGCAATAGAATCACCTCGCAGAGGTTGTTAGATCAAAGCCAGGCAGGCGTATATATGGGGAAAACGCCACATACCCCCTCATTTTGGCCTTTTTGGGCCTATTCGCGTACCCTACCCCAAGGGGTTGAATTGTTAGTTTAACCCCTTGTAAAATCATTATTTTGTCCAATAAACGCATCCCCCAATGAGTTTTTGGTCCGGACCCCCCCAAGACCCCCCCCACTTGAAACCCACTTTTTTCAGGTTTTGAGGGAGGGGCAGGGGGTGGGGGTGGGGGGGGGGTCAAAAAATGACCCCCCCTTTTTTTGGGTCGAAAATCATGAATCTTTTGGTTTTTTTCGATTTTGAGCCGAAAAAGTGTTTCCGGGTCCCGACTCTATGGGGATTGTATGGGTTGGAGTGGGACGAGCGGGCGACCTCGGTGACCCCGTGGTACCCACTCTGAGGGGTGCGAGTGGGGATGTTGTGACAGTATATGCCTACTAGGATACGGAAGGACGTTTTTTGCAGTCTCTAGCCTTGCTTAGGGCCGTTCACAACCCGTGCCAAAGACGCGAAATGACTGTTTCCACAATAATGGCCTCGTGAATGCGCCGGTACACAACCTGCTCATGCAGCTTTCCACCTTGGGCAGCTCAAAAATCGAAGTTTTTGAAACTAGTTTTTTTGATATTGTGATCACCTAAACTGACCATCCAAGGTATGTAAAGCATGTTTTAGGCTGTATATACATGATTTTCACCCTATTTGGGTATTGGGTGGGGTGGCGGGGGGGCTCCCAAGGGATTGGTACACAACCTGCTTATGCAGTTTTTCACCCTGGGCAGCTCAAAAATCGTAGTTTTTGAAACTTGTTTTTCTGATGTTGTGACTACCTGAGATGACCATCCAAGCTATGTAAACCATATTTTAGTCTGTAGTTATGTAGTTTTTACCCTATTTAGGGTGCGTGTTGCTTGGGGTAGATTCTCTGCGAGGTGGACTTGCCGAAGGCAATAGAATCACCTCGCAGAGGTTGTTAGATCAAAGCCAGGCAGGCGTATATATGGGGAAAACGCCACATACCCCCTCATTTTTTGGCCTTTTTGGGCCTATTCGCGTACCCTACCCCAAGGGGTTGAATTGTTAGTTTAACCCCTTGTAAAATCATTATTTTGTCCAATAAACGCATCCCCCAATGAGTTTTTGGTCCGGACCCCCCCAAGACCCCCCCCACTTGAAACCCACTTTTTTCAGGTTTTGAGGGAGGGGCAGGGGGTGGGGGTGGGGGGGGGGTCAAAAAATGACCCCCCCTTTTTTTGGGTCGAAAATCATGAATCTTTTGGTTTTTTTCGATTTTGAGCCGAAAAAGTGTTTCCGGGTCCCGACTCTATGGGGATTGTATGGGTCGGAGTGGGACGAGCGGGCGACCTCGGTGACCCCGTGGTACCCACTCTGAGGGGTGCGAGTGGGGATGTTGTGACAGTATATGCCTACTAGGATACGGAAGGACGTTTTTTGCAGTCTCTAGCCTTGCTTAGGGCCGTTCACAACCCGTGCCAAAGACGCGAAATGACTGTTTCCACAATAATGGCCTCGTGAATGCGCCGGTACACAACCTGCTCATGCAGCTTTCCACCTTGGGCAGCTCAAAAATCGAAGTTTTTGAAACTTGTTTTTTTGATATTGTGATCACCTAAAATGACCATTCCAGGTATGTAAAGCATGTTTTAGGCTGTATATACATGATTTTCACCCTATTTGGGTACTGGGTGGGGTGGGGGGGGGCTCCCAAGGGATTGGTACACAACCTGCTTATGCAGTTTTTCACCCTGGGCAGCTCAAAAATCGTAGTTTTTGAAACTTGTTTTTCTGATGTTGTGACTACCTGAGATGACCATCCAAGCTATGTAAACCATATTTTAGTCTGTAGTTATGTAGTTTTTACCCTATTTAGGGTGCGTGTTGCTTGGGGTAGATTCTCTGCGAGGTGGACTTGCCGAAGGCAATAGAATCACCTCGCAGAGGTTGTTAGATCAAAGCCAGGCAGGCGTATATATGGGGAAAACGCCACATACCCCCTCATTTTTTGGCCTTTTTGGGCCTATTCGCGTACCCTACCCCAAGGGGTTGAATTGTTACTTTAACCCCTTGTAAAATCATTATTTTGTCCAATAAAAGCATCCCCCAATGAGTTTTTGGTCCGGACCCCCCCAAGACCCCCCCCACTTGAAACCCACTTTTTTCAGGTTTTGAGGGAGGGGCAGGGGGTGGGGGTGGGGGGGGGTCAAAAAATGACCCCCCTTTTTTTGGGTCGAAAATCATGAATCTTTTGGTTTTTTTCGATTTTGAGCCGAAAAAGTGTTTCCGGGTCCCGACTCTATGGGGATTGTATGGGTCGGAGTGGGACGAGCGGGCGACCTCGGTGACCCCGTGGTACCCACTCTGAGGGGTGCGAGTGGGGATGTTGTGACAATATATGCCTACTATGATACGGAAGGACGTTTTTTGTAGTCTCTAGCGTTGCTTAGGGCCGTTCACAACCCGTGCCAAAGACGCGAAATGACTGTTTCCACAATAATGGCCTCGTGAATGCGCCGGTACACAACCTGCTCATGCAGCTTTCCACCTTGGGCAGCTCAAAAATCGAAGTTTTTGAAACTTGTTTTTTTGATATTGTGATCACCTAAACTGACCATCCAAGGTATGTAAAGCATGTTTTAGGCTGTATATACATGATTTTCACCCTGTTTGGGTATTGGGTGGGGGGGGGGGGGGGGCTCCCAAGGGATTGGTACACAACCTGCTTATGCAGTTTTTCACCCTGGGCAGCTCAAAAATCGAAGTTTCCGAAACTTATGTTTTTGCTATTGTGATCACCTAAAATGATCATCCAAGCTATGCAAAGCATATTTTAGCTTTCATTTATATCGTTTTTACCCCATTTAGGGTGTGTGTTGCTTGGAGTAGGTTCTCTGCGAGGTGGACTTGCCGAAGGCAATAGAATCACCTCGCAGAGGTTGTTAGATCAAAGCCAGGCAGGCGTATATATGGGGAAAACGCCACATACCCCCTCATTTTGGCCTTTTTGGGCCTATTCGCGTACCCTACCCCAAGGGGTTGAATTGTTAGTTTAACCCCTTGTAAAATCATTATTTTGTCCAATAAACGCATCCCCCAATGAGTTTTTGGTCCGGACCCCCCCAAGACCCCCCCACTTGAAACCCACTTTTTTCAGGTTTTGAGGGAGGGGCAGGGGGTGGGGGTAGGGGGGGGGGGTCAAAAAATGACCCCCCCTTTTTTTGGGTCGAAAATCATGAATCTTTTGGTTTTTTTCGATTTTGAGCCGAAAAAGTGTTTCCGGGTCCCGACTCTATGGGGATTGTATGGGTCGGAGTGGGACGAGCGGGCGACCTCGGTGACCCCGTGGTACCCACTCTGAGGGGTGCGAGTGGGGATGTTGTGACAGTATATGCCTACTAGGATACGGAAGGACGTTTTTTGCAGTCTCTAGCCTTGCTTAGGGCCGTTCACAACCCGTGCCAAAGACGCGAAATGACTGTTTCCACAATAATGGCCTCGTGAATGCGCCGGTACACAACCTGCTCATGCAGCTTTCCACCTTGGGCAGCTCAAAAATCGAAGTTTTTGAAACTTGTTTTTTTGATATTGTGATCACCTAAACTGACCATCCAAGGTATGTAAAGCATGTTTTAGGCTGTATATACATGATTTTCACCCTATTTGGGTATTGGGTGGGGGGGGGGGGGGCTCCCAAGGGATTGGTACACAACCTGCTTATGCAGTTTTTCACCCTGGGCAGCTCAAAAATCGTAGTTTTTGAAACTTGTTTTTCTGATGTTGTGACTACCTGAGATGACCATCCAAGCTATGTAAACCATATTTTAGTCTGTAGTTATGTAGTTTTTACCCTATTTAGGGTGCGTGTTGCTTGGGGTAGATTCTCTGCGAGGTGGACTTGCCGAAGGCAATAGAATCACCTCGCAGAGGTTGTTAGATCAAAGCCAGGCGGGCGTATATATGGGGAAAACGCCACATACCCCCTCATTTTTTGGCCTTTTTGGGCCTATTCGCGTACCCTACCCCAAGGGGTTGAATTGTTACTTTGAACCCTTGTAAAATCATTATTTTGTCCAATAAAAGCATCCCCCAATGAGTTTTGGTCCCGACCCCCCCAGACCCCCCCCACTTGAAACCCACTTTTTTCAGGTACCCCCCTTTTTTTGGGTCGAAAATCATGAATCTTTTGGTTTTTTTCGATTTTGAGCCGAAAAAGTGTTTCCGGGTCCCGACTCTATGGGGTTTGTATGGGGCGGAGTGGGACGAGCGGGCGACCTAGGTGACCCCGTGGTACCCACTCTGAGGGGTGCGAGTGGGGATGTTGTGACAATATATGCCTACTATGATACGGAAGGACGTTTTTTGCAGTCTCTAGCCTTGCTTAGGGCCGTTCACAACCCGTGCCAAAGACGCGAAATGACTGTTTCCACAATAATGGCTTAGTGAATGGGCCGGTACACAACCTGCTTATGCAGTTTTTCACCTTGGGCAGCTCAAAAATCGAAGTTTTCGAAACTTTTTTTTTGATATTTTGACCACCTAAAATGACCATCCAAGGTACGTAAAGCATGTTTTAGGCCGTATTTACGTGTTTCTCACCCTATTTGGGTATTAAGTCGGGGGGGGGGGGGGGGCTCCCAAGGGATGAGTACATAACCTGCTTATGCAGTTTTTCACCCTAGGCAGCTCAAAAATCGAAGTTTTCGAAACATGTTTTTTTGATATGTTGACCACCTAAAATGACCATCCAAGGTATGTAAACAATGTTTTAGGCCCTATTTTCCTGCTTTTTTCCTTATTGGGGTGTTGGGCGGGGGAGATGGTCAAACGGGATCGGTACACAACCTGCTTATGCAGCTTTTCACCCTGGGCAACTCAAAAATCGAAGTTTCCGAAACTTATGTTTCTGCTATTGTGATCACCTAAATGACCACCCCAAGCTATGTAAAGCATATCTTAGCTTTCATTTATATGGTTTTCACCCCATTTAGGGTGTGTGTTGCTTGGAGTAGATTCTCTGCGAGGTGGACTTGCCGAAGGCAATAGAATCACCTCGCAGAGGTTGTCAGATCAAAGCCAGGCAGGCGTATATATGGGGAAAACGCCACCCACCCCCCCATTTAGGCCTTTTTGGGCCTATTCGCGTACCCTACCCCAAGGGGTTGAATTGTTAGTTTAACCCCTTGTAAAATCATTATTTTGTTCAAAAAAAGCATCCCCCAATGAGTTTTTGGTCCGGACCCCCCAGACCCCCCCCACTTGAAACCCACTTTTTTCAGGTTTTGAGGGAGGGGGGGGGGGTGGGGGGGGGTCAAAAAATGACCCCTTCTTTTTTTGGGTCGAAAATCATGAATCTTTTGGTTTTTTTCGATTTTGAGCCGAAAAAGTGTTTCCGGGTCCCGACTCTATGGGGATTGTATGGGGCGGAGTGGGACGAGCGGGCGACCTCGGTGACCCCGTGGTACCCACTCTGAGGGGTGCGAGTGGGGATGTTGTGACAGTATATGCCTACTAGGATACGGAAGGACGTTTTTTGCAGTCTCTAGCCTTGCTCAGGGGCGTTCGCAACCCGTGCCAAAGACGCGAAATGACTGTTTCCACCAATAATGGCCTAGTGAATGGGCCAGTACACAACCTGCTTATGCAGTTTTTCACCCTGGGCAGCTCAAAAATGGAAGTTTTCAAAACTGGTTTTTATGATATTGTGATCACCCAAAATGACCATTCCAGGTATGTAAAGCATGTTTTACGCTTTATTTGCGTGTTTTTCATCCTATTTGGGTATTAGGTCCCAGGCGGGGGGGGTGTCCCAAGGGATTGGTACACAACTTGCTTATGCAGTTTTTCACCCTGGGCAGCTCAAAAATCGAAGTTTTTAAAACTTGTTTTTTTGATATTGTGACCACCCAAAATCACCATCCAAGGTATGTAGATTCTCTGCGTGGTGGACTTGCCGAAGGCAATAGAATCACCTCGCAGAGGTTGTTAGATCAAAGCCAAGCAGGCGTATATATGGGGAAAACGCCACATACCCCCCCATTTTGGCCTTTTTGGGCCTATTCGCGTACCCTACCCCAAGGGGTTGAATTGTTACTTTAACCCCTTGTAAAATCATTATTTTGTCCAATAAACGCATCCCCCAATGAGTTTTTGGTCCGGACCCCCCCAGACCCCCCCCAACTTGAAACCCACTTTTTGAGGTTTTGAGGGAGGTGGGGGGGGGGGTGGGGGGGGGGGGACTGGGGTGGGTCAAAAATGACCCCCCCATTTTTTGGGTCGAAAATCATGAATCTTTTGGTTTTTTTTCGATTTTGAGCCGAAAAAGTGTTTCCGGGTCCCGAGTCTATTGGGTTTGTATCGGGCGGAGTGGGACGAGCGCAGTTTATGCACTTTTCGGCCATTTTTGCTATGTTGGCGGTTTTGGCAACCTCGGTGACCCTGTGACCCACTCTGAGGGGTGTGAGTGGGGATGTTGTGACAGTATATGCCTACTAGGATACGGAAGGACGTCTTTTGCAGTCTCTAGCCTTGCCTAGGGCCGTTCACAACCTGTGCCAAAGACGCGAAATGACTTTTTCCACCAAGAATGGCCTAGTGAATGGGCCAGTACACAACCAGATTTTCACCCTAGGCAGCTCAAAAATGGAAGTTTTTGAAACTTGTTTTTTTGATATTGTGACCACCCCAAAATCACCATCCAAGGTATGTAAAGCATGTTTTAGGCCGTATTTACATGTTTTTCACCTTATTTTGGTATTAGGTCCTGGGGGGGGGGGGGGGGGTCTCCCAAGGGATTGGTACACCACCTGCTTATGCAGCTTTTCACTCGAGGCAGCTCAAAAATCGAAGATTTTGAAACCCGTATTTTTGATATTGTGACCACCCAAAATGACCATCCAAGGTATGTAAAGCATGTTTTAGGCCGTATTTACATGTTTTTCTTCCTATTTGGGTATTAGGTCCTGGGGGGGGGGGGGGGGTCTCCCAAGGGATTGGTACACAACCTGCTTATGCAGCTTTTCACCCTGGGCAGCTCAAAAATCGAAGTTTTTGAAACTTGTTTTTGTGATATTGTGATCACCTAAAATGACCATTCAAGGTATGTAAAGCATGCTTTAGGCCGTATTTACGTGTTTTTCACCCTATTTGGGTAATAGGTCCGGGGGGGGGGGGGGTCCTCCCAAGGGATTGGTACACAACCTGCTAGTGCAGTTTTTTTGTTATTGTGACCACTTCAAATGACCATCCTAGGTATGTAAAGCATGTTTTAGGCCGTATTTATGTAGTCTTTACCTTATTTAGGGTGTGTGTGGCTTGGGATAGATTCTCTGCGAGGTGGACTTGCCGAAGGCAATAGAATCACCTCGCAGAGGTTGTTAGATCAAAGCCAGGCAGGCGTATATAGGGAAAATGCCACATACCCCCCCATTTTGGCCTTTTTGGGCCTATTCGCGTACCCTACCCCAAGGGGTTGAATTGTTAGTTTAACCCCTTGTAAAATCATTATTTTGTCCAATAAAAGCATCCCCCAATGAGTTTTTGGTCCGGACCCCCCCGGACCCCCCCACTTGAAACCACTTTTTTGAGGTTTTCAGGGGAGGGGGGGGTGGGGGTGGTGGGGGGGGTAAAAAAATGACCCCCCTTTTTTTGGGTCGAAAATCATGAATCTTTTGGTTTTTTTCGATTTTGAGCCGAAAAAAGTGTTTCCGGGTCCCGACACTATGGGGTTTGTATGGGGCGGAGTGGGACGAGCGGGCGACCTCGGTGACCCCGTGGTACCCACTCTGAGGGGTGCGGAGTGGGGATGTTGTGACAGTATATGCCTCCCAGGATACGGAAAGACGTTTTTTGCAGTCTCTAGCCTTGCTTAGGGCCGCCCACAACCCGTGCCAAAGACGCGAAATGGCTGTTTCCACCAATAATGGCCTAGTGAATGGGCCGGTACACAACCTGCTCATGCAGTTTTTCACCCTGTAGAGCTCAAAAATCGAAGTTTTTGAAACTTATTCCTATGATATTGTGATCACCTAAAATGACCATCCAAAGTATGTAAAGCATGTTGTAGGCCGTATTTACGTGTTTATCACCCTATTTGGGTATTAGGTCGGGGGGGGGGGGGGGGGCTCCTAGGGGATTGGTACACAACTTGCTTGTGCAGTTTTTCACCCTGGGCAGCTCAAAAATGGAAGTTTTCAAAACTGGTTTTTATGATATTGTGATCACCCAAAATGACCATCCAAGGTATGTAAAGCATGTTTTACGCTGTATTTGCGTGTTTTCATCCTATTTGGGTATTAGGTCCCAGGCGGGGGGGGGGGGTCCCAAGGGATTGGTACACAACGTGCTTATGCAGTTTTCACCCTGGGCAGCTCAAAATCGAAGTTTTTAAACTGATTTTTTTGATATTGTGACCCCACAATATGACCATCCAAGGTATGTAAAGCATGTTTTAGACTGGATTTACATGATTTTCACCCTATTTGGGTATTAGGTCGGGGGGGGGGTGGGGCTCCCAAGGGATTGGAACACAACCTGCTTATGCAGTTTTTCACCCTAGGCAGCTCAAAAATCGAAGTTTTTGAAACTGATTTTTTTGATTTTGTGACCCCACAACATGACCATCCAAGGTATGTAAAGCATGTTTGTTTTAGGCCGTATTTACATGATTTTCACCCTATTTGGGTATTAGGTCGGGGGGCGGGGGGGGGGGCTCCTAGGGGATTGGTGCACAACCTGCTTATGCAGCTTTTCACCCCAGGCAGCTCAAAAATCGAAGTTTTTGAAACTGATTTTTTTGATATTGTGACCCCACAATATGACCATCCAAGGTATGTAAAGCATGTTTTAGGCCGTATGTACATGATTTTCACCCTATTTGAGTATTAGGTCGGGGGGGGGGGGGGGGCTCCCAGGGGATTGGTACACAACTTGCTTATGCAGTTTTTCACCCTGGGCAGCTCAAATATGGAAGTTTTCGAAACTTGTTTTTTTGATATTGTGATCACCGAAAATGACTATCCAAGGTATGTAAAGCATGTTTTAGGCCGTATTTACGTGTTTCCCACCCTTTTTTGGTATTAGTTCCGGGGGTGGGGGGTGGGGGGGGGGGCTCTCAAGGGGTTGGTACACAACCTGCTTATGCAGCTTTTCACCTTGGAAAGCTCGAAACTCGAAGTTTTCATAACTTGTTTTTTTGATATTGTGATCACTTAAAATGACCATCCAAGCTATGTAAAGCATGTTTTAGCCCGTATTTATGTAGGCTTTACCCTATTTTGGGTGTGTGTTGCTTGGGGTTGAATCTCTGCGAGGTGCATACATGTGGCGGAAGGGGCTAATCTCAATCAAACGGGCTCAAAATGGGCTCATCTCACTTGTTTGTGCACCCCAATGGTCCAGGATCACTTTTGGAAAAACGCGTTTTTGAACCATTTTTCACCCAATTTTGGTCCCAAAGCGGCCCCTTTTCAACACATTTTGGGATTTCCATGGGCCAAAACGCGTCACCACGAGCTCGAAATGGGCAAAAAACACTTGTTTGAGCATCCCGAATGGTCCAGGATCATTTTTGGAAAAACACGTTTTTGACCCATTTTTGACCTAGTTTTGGTCCTTAAAAGGCCCCTTTTCAAGGCATTTTGGGATTTTCCATGGGCCCAAACGCGTCAGCACGGTTTGAGCATCCCAAGTGGTCTGGGAACAACTTTGGAAAAAATGAATTTTTTCGCCCCGCTGACCCTGGTGGACCCACCGCTGGTCCCCAGCGTGCGCGGGCCCGGCTGCCCTCCGGCTCCACCAAATGAGCACTAGTACACGGGTCTAGGCGTCTCGTTGGGCGATTCCGAGGGGTGGAAACCACAAAAAGTGGGGGGTTGCGGGTGGATTTGGTGCTCTCGGAATTCGGTTTTGAGCCACGTAGCCCAAGATACGGCCCATTCTTGGTTTTGGGCTTGTTTGACACAAACAGTGCACATTCAGGCCATTTTCCCCCATTTTTGGGCCGTTTCTCAGACATATCATGGAGTTAGAGGGCAATAAAGGGCTCTTGGTCATGGGGCAATAAAGGCGCACGTGCAGTGCACCAACCGTTTCCCGTCGTTTGGCCGTGTGTGAGTGGGTTTGGGAACTGTTTTGGGAAAAAAAAGGCCGTTTTGGGGCAGAAAATGCGCAGTTTTGGGAGGGCACCTCCCGACTTGGCGCCTCCGCTCCGGGGCGCCACCGGTGAGTTTTTGGCTCAAAACTTGGATTTGGCAAGGGCACCACCTATCCTTTAGGATGGCTAGAGTAGAGTAGAGCCCAGAGCGATGAGGCGGAGCAATGGCCAAAACGGAAAGGAGAAGTGCTTGCTTGTTGCTTGTTGCGTGCTTGTTAGCTAGATTTAAGGGGACAGGGGTGTAGTAATATATATAAATATCCTCTAATCTACACCCCACTCCCCAACTCTAGGTGGCTGCACCATACGGCTCCAAGGTTCGTGCGAAGGGTACAACTTGGTGCATACATGTGGTGGAAGGGGTTAGACTAGATCAAAATGGCCTCAAAATGGGCTAATTTCTCTGGTTTGTGCACCCCCAATGCTCCAGGATCACTTTTGAAAAAAACACGTTTTTGACCCATTTTTCACCCATCTTTGGTCACAAAACAGCCCCTTTTCAAGGCATTTTGGGATTTTCCATGGGCCAAAACGCGTCACCATGGCCTGAAAATGGGCTAAAAACACTTGTTTGAGCATCCCGGGTGGTCTAGAAAGAACTTTGGAAAAAATGATTTTTTTCGCCCCGGGGACCGTGGTGGACCCACCGTTGGCCCCCATCGTGCGCGGGCCGGGCTGCCGTCCAGCTCCACCAAGTGACCACTGGTGCGGGGGTCTAGGCGTCTCCTGGGGTGATTATGAGGCTTGGAAACCACAAAAAGTGGGGTTGCGGGTGGACTAGGTGCCCTCGGAATTCAGTTTTGAGCCACGTAGCCCAAGATATGGCCCGTTCTTGGTTTTGGGGCTGTTCGACACCAACGGCGCGCAATCTGGGCCATTTTTAGCCATTTTTGGGCCGTTTCTCGGACATATCGTGGTGTTAGAGGGCAAAAAAGGGCTCCTGGTCACATGGCAATTAAGGCGCACGTGCAGTGTAGCAAACGTTTCCCTTCGTTTGTCCGTTTTGACTGGGTTTTGGGGCCGTTTTGGGCCAAAAAAAGCAGCTTTGGGGCATAAAATGCGCAGTTTTGGGAGGGCACCGCCCAACTTGGCGCCCCCGCCCCAGGGCGCCAGCGGTGAGTTTTTGGCTCAAAACCTGGATTTGGCAAGGGCACCACCTAGGCTGTAGGATGGCTAGAGTAGAGTAGAGCCCGAAGCGGTGGAACGGAGTAATGGCCAAAACGGAAAGGAGAAGTGCTTGCTTGCTTGTTGCTTGCTTGCTTGCTGCTTGCTTGTTGTTAGCTAGATTTAAGGGGAGAGGGGGTGTAGTCATTTACATGTATGTATATAAAGAAAATTTGTAATCGGGAAAAGCTGATTGGGCCATTTTTCTTATGCAAAACTTTGGGCCTCAGACCCCTGCCCCCCCCCCCCCCCCCCACTCCTTTGCTCTAATGTCAGCCTGTCATGGATGCCCGCCACTCCAACCGCCGTCGGTCGCCCTCCGACCGTCGAGCGGGCTTTGGTGGTCGCCAGCAGGCCCCCTGCGCGTCTTTGTTGTGGTGCCGCGCGCTCGGGTGTGTGCACTGTGCCGGGCCACCGCCACACACGGGTTCGTGCATCCCTTGCCCTCAACGAATTCCTTCAGGTCCCTCCTCAAGACGTACACCGGAAAGTCTTCCGTTGTGGACCGGTTACAAATCCCGACGGACCTGGACACGAAGGAAGAGTCCTGTGCACATCTTGCACTGATACTGGACAGCTTTCCCGTTCAGGTCCCTCGTGCTCGCTCCCTTGCTTGCTCGCTTTCTCACTCAGCTCAGCCCCCCGCTTTCCACACACACACACACACGCACGCACACCCACCCACTCACCCACCCACACCCACCCACCCACCCACACACACCATCAGAAATGCATAGGCACGGTTATGGGAGGAGGGACCCCCCTTCCCCCAGGACCCCCCCCCCTCCTCTTATCCAACGCCTGCTCCGGGTACGGGAGCCATGGTCTTTGGTGTGCTGGTGCTGGTTGGTGCTCAGATGAATTTGAGCGTGCGTATTGCCAAACTGCCACGTTCCAGCCCCGCCAGCGGACAATTACGGGAGGTGCGGGGGGCGGGGGGTGCAGTGAAGTGAACGAGTCTCTCGCGGTGGTGTCCAGCGAACCGTTGGTATTATTTCCGACACCCGAAGGAGCCCTCATGCCCCTCCGTAGTCGATCCAGAGGGTACCTCTGTTGTTGTGGCGAAGGGCGCCTATGGCATTGTCACTGAGGAGCCTTTTGTTCGGACGGCTGTCGCCTTGCAGCCTCGTGCCTTGAAGGCAAGCGGTTGGCATTCGACATCCGCGTCCCACAGCTGCGGGGGGGGGGGGGCGTCCAGGCCGGACTCTTGCCCCCTCCCCTCCTCTCTGCCAGAACATTCCTGTGAACCATTTGCCTTGCTCTCAGTGGGAGAGGACTGGCGTTCTGTCCACGACCGAACATCGCGCCCGCAGTCCCCTGCCCGAGCACCCCTTCTGCGCGCCCCACAACCAGCGCCCCGCCACGCCCCCCGGTGCGGCCCCACAGCGCGCCCTGGCCTTTGGGGCCCCACAGCCCCCTTTGGCTTTTCGGGCACGCCCCACAACTCCCCCCGGCTCTCCGACAACGGCCCATCCGCAGCCCTTCGCCTGCGTCACCCCCCCCCCCCCCCCCCGCGCAAGTGGCCAAAACCACCAACACCAAGGAAACCGGCACCAGCAAGGCGCCCCCTTGAGGCAGCATCTTCCTCCTCAAGGGGAAGGCGGGGACCACGGGGGGGGGGGGGGGGGAACTCCGCAGGTCCGAGGACGCCAACTACCCCTGCCCCCCCCCCACCCGGGACCTCCGGCCAACAGTTATTTGGGGGGGGGGGGGGTAGTTGGCGTCCAGAACCGAGGAGTCGCCCCCCCCCCCCCCCGCATGGAGGGGACAGGGCACGGCGACCCCCCCTGCCCCACCCCTCCCCCTCCTCACAGCAACGTGTTCCCCCGCCCCCCTTTAGCCCCCCCCAGGACAGGACGAACATGGAGAGCCCAGAGGAGGCTGGGCAGGGGAAAGGGAAACACAGGGGGAGGTCACAGGGCAGGGCAGACCGCGCTCGCCGAGAATGGTGCAGAGCGCAGAAGGAGGAGAAGGAAGGGACAAAAGGGAAAGAATCCTTGTGGTTGTTAGAACCTGTCAGGAAAAGGATCCCGCTGATGCACGCACCAGCGCGCACAAGTCAGTGTTGGCGTCGGCAAACCCCCGCATGGACTCGGGGTGTGCATCTGGATGCCCCTGGTCAACGGCACGGGCAACAGCCCGTCTCCGGGACGGCCGACCCCCGGAGTAGTCAAACAGGACAAGTCATCCGGGGGCTCCGTTGACAACCAAAACACGTTCGGACCCACAGAGGGTCAGAATGTACACTGGCGAGAGGCCAACAATCCACCACCATGGTCTCGTGCCACAACCCCCTCCCTACACACGATTGAAGCGGGACGAACAGGCGTGACAAATAGAGCACTGCACTGGTCCCAAACGAATCTCGTCAGGCCGAATGGATCAGTAGAAGAAGGGGTTGAAAAGCATGCGGCTAGGTTTCTGTAGTACATCAAGTACATGGTCAGTTGGCACCAGCAAGTGGGGCGGTCCACGTGTCGTGTCCACCCCTGCAAGCAGGAAAACAGGGTAAGGCTAGTGCCTGTGCAGCAGCAAATCCCACTCCCTGCCCGGCTCCCGTGCAGCCCGCCTGCCCGCAGTCTCCGTTGCACCACCACGACAATTCGGAAATTGGAAACCTTGCAAGAACCCCCTGGTACCGGGGGGACACATGGTGCGCACTATCTGCGCAGCCTCCTGTGGAAACCATCATCATCTTTTTGCGTGCAGTTGTCCGCTTTTTTACGGGTGAAATCTGTGGAGACCACGGGAAATGCATCGCACACATGGCCGGCCAGGCGTCAGGGATGACCTGCTGGGCTCCATGACACACACTCAGTGTACTGGGGGTGGGCGCGGGTTTTGGAATCGGCGAAATTTGGCACTGCAATAGTGTGCGCCCAGCCTAGGCCCAGCCACTGTTGACCTGACCGCACATGCCAGCTTCAATGGCATTTGTAACCGACAGTAACCGCCCCCAACCGCTTTGGCAACCTCCTCCAACCGCCTGTCCAACCGCTTCTGGGGCCCCCTCTGAGGTCCCTGCCCTTCTAATGCACTCCTGCATTACGCCACAGTCTGCCATCCGACACCAGGAAATAGCAGCAACCACCCGAAGGCCCGTTGGACATCACGGCCACCATTCATGGGATATGCTTGTTGTACCACAATCTGGGAATCGATGAACCAAAATGTGGTACAAAGTTCCAATGGTATTTGAGAATTAGTGCCAAACAATCTCTGCACCAAAACTGTGCCGGGGAAACTTTGGTTTTTTTTTGCCAACAAACAGCGCAAACTAAATGCGACTGATAAACGCTCGAAGCCTACAACACAACGCAGCGCAGTCCGCAGCGACAACAAAACCAGCTCGCTGCAACAAGAGCTACACAAAAAAAAACGCCACACGGAGTGCAACAACAAACAAATGAAGCAAGCTGATCAAGGCGTGCACTGCTGCCTCGGCTCACCGCACAGTTGACACGAGGGAACAGATGAAGGTGAAGGTTCATGTATGTGTTCCTAACCGGCACCGTGGGAGGGATGAGCGGACCAGACAGGCTAAGAAACAGTTAACAACTGCAGTGGCAGTGAACTCAAGGCAACGCTCGTTACTGTTCTGAAGAGCGATGATGGTATACCTGTGTCCCGGGGGTACACGGACCCTAAGTATCCGTCGCTTCATTCCCCCCACTCCAGTCGCTGCCCCCCCTACCCCCCCCCCCCCCACATGAACACAAACCACCATGACTTCCGCAACGTGTTCACCTTTTCTCGACCGGCGTGTCCTCCGTGTCCCTCAGGACGGCGGCCCGGTGACGGTCCGTGCGCTGACCTGCATCGCCTGCAGTCACCCCGACACCGGCAGCCGCGCGCGCGCCGCGGAGCTGCTGCGCGCGGTGCGGGACCAGTCCGCGGTGTCCGCGGCCGTGCAGGGCCTCCTGCTCGGCACGCGGGCCAGCACTTTGGTGGACCGGATGATGAGCCGCCCAGAGGGCGCGGAGGTGTCGCCCGACGTCACGCTGCAGCGGGCGCTGGGGTGCCTTCCTTTGGAGCATCTGTACGGTATGCGGCGCGCGTCCGCTGCCGCCCTTGTGCCGCGCCCACAGGCCCGGACTCGTTGGCGGTGCAGCAGCGGCTGTTGCAAGCGGACGTGGCTCATGCTGCCGGCACCGGCCGTCTGGTTCCTGCCTCAGCTTAGTGGCGACCGTGGCCTATACCTGGGGAGGGGGGGGGGGTTCAGCTGCCAAAAGGGGTCAGAGGCCAAAAAGCAAGTTTCTGTACCTAAGATCGACCTCCATTTTTGGGCCCCTTTGATAAGTTTTAACCTTTTTTTCCCCTGAGGAAAGCTTTTTCTGATGTGGGTGGGTGGGTGGGTGGGTCAGGCGGAGGAGCCCAGGCTCCCCCCCCCCCCCCGGGGCAACGGTAAGCCGTGGCCTGGGTCCAACGCGTGGGTGTCTGGGGTCCCCTTCCATTTCTAGGGCCGAAAAGTTCTTTTTACGGGGGGTTCGATTTCGGGCTCTAGGCCTAGACAAAGTGTGGAACTCCGTCCTTTTCTACCCCAAAAAGGAACTAAGGGCCCGGGATGCTCGGCGGGCCCGGGTGCGTGACCGGAGGCATTTTCGCAGGAATTTTCTGGGCTGCCAAAAGTCGAGCGATCAAAGATTCAAGGGTCACGGACACCCGACCTTGTGGACATGGCGCAGCACGGCGCTGGTGACCAACAATGTTCAAGGTATTTAAAGCACTCAACAACCAAGGACCAGGGCCACACCCAGGACTTTGCTTAAGGGGAGGGGGGGGGGGTCACCCAAGGGTCTGCCCCCCTACCGCCTGCGACCGCCCCTCCAACCGCCAGCAACTGCCCCCAACCGCTTTGTGAGTCACCTGCAACCGCCATCGTAACTGCCCCTGGGACCCCCGGACCCCCATCAAGGCCTTGTGCCTTGTGCCAACCCCCCCCCCCATTAAGCAAAGGCCTGGCCACACCGTCGGCAGCGCAGATCGAAGAATGCGGGGGAGTCTGCTACGGATTGGCACTTAAAACGGAATAGGGCCCGAAATGCTGCCTGCCAGCTACGCCTAATGGCCCATTGCCATTTCGCTGCATTGAGGGTCGCTGCAACACATACGGGCGGCACCAATTCGACCTCTGCACCCATACCGCCCACTCCGCTCCTGCCGGGCCCCCACGATGCCGCCACGCGGCGCGGCTCCCCTCCCCAGCCACCGTAGGCAAGCGGCTACGTCCGCGGCACTGCAACTCTACAGCTTCTTGTCCCCTCAGGCAGGGAAGTGCTAGAGTGGCTCCGTACACTGCAGGAGGAGGGGGGGTACCCTCCTCCTGGACCCCCCCGCCCTCATCTCCTTCCAATATTTGGGGCTGACACCCAAAATTTTGCTTCGGCGCCTTCGGTGTCAAGAGGATTTGAGCCTCAAATTTTTCGGCCCGCCTTCGGCGGAGACCATCGAGGGACCCGAGGAGGAGGGGGGTCCCAGCCAAACCCCCCCCACCCCACCCACCCTTCAGACCCCCCCCCCTCCCCCCCTTTTACTACATCCCTGCCCTCAGGCACCGCATCCGTGCGGCTCCTCGACCGGTGCATAGAATTGGCACTTCATGCGGAAGTCGATGCCGTGGCGGAGGCCGCACAGCACGTCCTCCGGCATTGCGTCGGGATGCAGCACGTGTACGACCGATTGACGACGGAGCTCGCGCTGCTGCGGCCGCAGTCCGGGAAGCTGCTGCGGGTGCTGCGGGGCTTCCCGGATGTGTCTTTGAGCAGCTACGAGGTGCACGCCTTTTTGGGACGGGTAGCCACGTCCCCCGTGTTGTGGGGGTCCCGCCCGGGCCGTCAGCCGCATTCCGTTGTCAGAGGTGGCCGGGCTTGGGGCTTGCAGACGACCATTGGGTCGGAACGCACCGGCAGGAAAGTGGTGGGTAGGGCGGCCAGCCACAGAAATGTTCACGATGCATTGCATCCCCCAGAGTTTTGCTTCACAACTCAGCATCTCCGGGGGGGGGGGTCTGACACCCCCTGCCCCCCCCCCCCTCCTCGGACTCCCCCCCCCCCCTTTAAGTGATTGGGCAAATTTTTTCCGAGCCTTTGGCCAGTCAAAAAATTTTTCTGGCGCCTTCGGCGCAAGTCAGTTTAGCCCCGAAAGTTTCTTCGGCATCTCCAACAACTCAGGGTCTCCTGAGGGGGGGGGGGGGGGGCACCCACACAGCCCCCCCCCCCAACCCCCCCTCGGACCCCCCCACCCCACTCCCCACCCCCCACCCCCCCTTGAAGGATATCTCTGGCATCCCCCTCACCTTTCCCTTGCATGATAGAAAGTATGGTTTTCCCCCGGGCTGTGCGCATACAAGCCTGTCAGGTTGCGCAGTCAAGACTGAACATGGAGTGGATTTGTGAATGTGTGTGTGTGCGCGTGCGTGAGTGGGTGGGTGGGGCGAGGAACTCCATGCATGCGTGCGTGCGTGCACGGGAGGGAGGGGGGTTGTGTGCACGCGTCCTCGCGTGCGTGCGTGCGTGTGTGCTGCGCATGTGTGTCTGTGTGTTTTGCACCGCACAGGGCATACTGGGCGCACTGCTCATTGGGGAAGCCGTGTTGTCAACTCTGGAGGGTTGGGTAAACAGAGCAAAAGAACAGGGGGGTGGGGGGTTCTGGAAAAGGGCTCAATTGACAGGACCATTAATCAGTCATTATGAACTCTGGCGCCGAAGGCGCAGAAGCGTCTTTGGAGCATTGAAAATGGTCAAAACGTATTTTCACCAAATTCGTGGCAACCGATGACTTTTCTCAACCCACTCCACTCGCTGATTCCAAAGAGTTCAAAAAAAAAATGCCATTTTCATTTTTTTTTGCCGAATTTAGGGTCCGGGTCACCTCCGGAGTCCGGGGGTCAGTCTCGGTAGGATTTGGAGGGGGGGGGGGGGGGGGGGATCAATTGACCCTTTCTTTGGGGGGGGGGTCCTAGCCAGAAATGAATGAAAGGTCGTGAGTTGAGTAGTTTGAATGCATATGGCACCCACCACCAGCCTCCTCTACACCAAGCCATTGCCATTGCCAAGCTGGCAGCCATTGTTACGTTTTCTTTGCGCAATTTTGTGTGATTCAATTCGATACCCTACATTATCGTGCACTAAAACTGGAGCCGACTCTGAGCCACTAGGGGTAGTAATATATTTATATTTATATATTACTACACCCCTCTCCCCTTAAATTTAGCTAACAAGCAACAAGCAACAAGCAACAACAAGCAAGCACGTCACCATTCCGTTTTGGCCATTGCACCTTCCCAACGCCTTGGGCTTGACTCTACTTTAGCCATCCTAGAGCCTAGGTGGTGGCCTTGCCAAATACAAGTTTTGAGCCAAAAACTCACCGGTGGCGGCCCGGGGCGTGGGCGCCAAGTCCGGAGGTGCCCTCCCAAATCTCCGCAGTTTTGGGCCAAAAGCAGCCATTTTCGCCCAAAATAGCCCGCAAACCCGGGCGAAACGCCCAAACGAAGGGAAACGGTGGCTACAGCCCACGTGCGGCTTGACTTCGCCTTGTCAAAGAGCCCTCTAGTGCCCTTCAACTCCACGATATGTCCGAGAAACGGCCCAAAAAGGTGCCAAAAAGCCTTAAAATCTGCGGCAAGTGCACCAATACCCCGAAACCAAGCACGCGCCGTATCCTGGGCTATGTGGCTCAAAATCCGATTCCGAGGGCACCTAGTCCACCCGCATCCCCCCACTTTTTGTGGTTTCCACCCCTCGGAATCGCCCAAACGGACGCCTAGACACCCGTACCAGTGGTCACTTGGTACAGCCGGAGGGCAGCCCGGCCTGCGCACGGCGGGGGCCAGCGGTGGGTCCACCAGGGTCCCCGGGGCAAAAAAAATGAATTTTTCCAAAGTTGTTCCTAGACCACTTGGGATGCTCAAGCACGTGTTTTTAGCGTGTTTTGAGCCCGTGGTGGCGCGTTTTGGGCTATGGAAAATCCCAAAATGCCTTGAAAATGGGCCGTTTCAAAAATGGGTGCAAAATGGGTCAAAAATGCGTTTTTCCAAAAGTGATCCTGGACCATTTGGGATGCTCAAAAAAGTGTTTTTAGCCCATTTTGAGCCCGTAGTGACACGTTTGGCCCATGGAAAATCCCAAAATGCCTTGAAAAGGTGCCGTTTTGGGAGCAAAAATGGGTGAAAAATGGGTCAAAAATGTGTTTTCCCAAAAGTGATCTTGGAACATTGGGGGTGCACGAACAACTGTTATGAGCCCATTTTGAGCCTGTTTTGATCGATTTTAGCCCCTTCCGCCACCTGTATGCACGTGTTGATGTACGTGTTGATGCACGTGTGTATGCACGTGTTGAACTTGTGCACTAGGTTCTTTAATCAAACCGTCCATGGTGATCAAACTGTCCATGTTGTGAGCGCCAAATTCCGCAAGACGAGTTGCTATGGCCACACATCCGCACTTGCCTTTCAACCCCCCCTATATATCTGTGTCTATTGTAAAGCTAACCCCTTGCCGGCCTCAGGAGCCTACCCCCCTGAGGTTCGCAGTACGGCTGCGAATACCCAAGCCGATGCTACCCTCCCCTGTATTGGGGTGAGGGGCGGTGCGAAACGTCTGATCACACCTGGGCCGCATAGCCAACCGTTCGGAGGTGCGTGACAAAGGTGGTGGATTTGGGTCCACCAAGGAGGGGGACACCTCTCCGCTTTTCCACAACCCACACACAACATGACATGGAAAGCAACACACATGCGTATCTTATGAGGCACCTCGGACCAATAGCCACTTTAGCTTGGGAGAGGGGTGTAGATTAGAGGATATATATATGGGCGTTCGACAGGGGTGGGGGGATAAACAGGCTGTTTTGGGTGTTTTCCCGGAGTAGGTCCCGGTGCTGGCTGATTTCACAAAAATGGGTGTCAAATCATATGGGCATGTTATACCTTTTTGAAAAGTGCATGGAAAGGGCTTTTCAGTGCAATTTGAGTTGGGGTCTAACTCATCGATATGTTGAAATGCCGGGCCGGATGGAAAAAAAAACGTTTCGGTTCCAGAGGCCAGATTTAGCTGTTCTGCTTGCAGCTTGCGCAGGTAACCATTAGTGGTCCGGGGATATTTCTCCAACATACCCTGACTTCAGCAAAATATGCTAGGGAGTAAAAAGATGCAGTTTTTCGTGCCGAATCCATTGGTGCAAGTCTCACGTTCCAACTCAACGATATCTTAGAGAAATTCACCAAAAACTGTCTGGCTCGCAGCCTGAAAAAACGAAGATTTTTCATAGCTTAGTTTTTCAGGCTGCCACCCAGACAGTTTTAAGTGAATTTCTCTAACATATCGTTGAGTTGGAAGGTGAGACCTGCACCCATGGATTCGGCACGAAAAACTGCATCTTTTTACCCCTAGCATATGTTGCTGAAGTTAGGATATGTTGCAGAAATACCCCCCGGACCACTGTTGGTTACCTACGCAAGCTGCAAGCAGAACAGCTAAATCGGCCCTCTGGAACCAAAACGTTTTTTTCGTCCGGCCCGGCATTTTGACATATCGATGAGTTAGACCCCAACTCAAATTGCATTTAAAAGCCCTGTCCATGCACTTTTCAAAAAGGTACAACATGCAAGGACGAATTTACACCCTTATCCCGGAATTGGCTTTGGACCACCGCCGACTCCGGGAAAACACCCATATACCCAGATACCCCCCCCCCCCATGTCAAACGCCCATATTACTACACCCCTCTCCCCTTAAATCTAGCTAACAAGCGACAACAAGCAAGCAACAACAAGCAAGCAACAAGCAACAAGCACTTCTCCTCACCGTTTTGGCCATTGCTCCGCCTCATCGCTCCGGGCTCTACTCTACTCTAGCCATCTTGGAGCCCAGGTGGTGGCCTTGCCAAATCCAAGTTTTGAGCCACAAACTCACCGGTGGCGGCCCGGGGCGGGGGCGCCAAGTCGGGAGGTGCCCTCCCAAATCTGCGCAGTTTTGGGCCAAAAACAGCCATTTTTCGCCCAAAACAGCCCCGAAACCCGGGCGAAACGCCCAAACGAAGGGATACGGTGAGTACACTGCACGTGCGGCTTGACTTCACCGTGTCAAAGAGCCCTCTAGTGCCCTTCAACTCCACGATATGTCCGAGAAACGGCCCAAAAAGGTGCCAAAAAGCCCCAAAAACGGCGCAATATGCACCAACCCCCCGAAACCAAGCACGGACCGTATCTTGGGCTACGTGGCTCAAAATACGATTCCGAGGGCACCTAGTCCACCCGCAACCCCCCACTTTTTGTGGTTTCCAAGCCTCGGAATCGCTCAACGAGACGCCTAGACCCCCGAACCAGTGGTCACTTGGTGGAGCCGGTGGGCAGCCCGGCCCGCGCACGGCGGGGGCCAGCGGTGGGTCCACCAGGGTCCCCGGGGCGAAAAAAATGATTTTTTCCAAAGTTGTTCCTAGACCACTTGGGATGCTCAAACAAGTGTTTTTAGGCTGTTTTGAGCTAGTGGTGACGCGTTATGGGCGAGGGAAAATCGCAAAATGTGTTGAAAATGGGCCGTTTTGGGACCAAAAATGGGTCAAAAATGGGTCAAAAACGCATTTTTCCAAAAGTGATCCTGGACAATTTTGGATGGTCAAACAAGTGTTTTTAGCCCATTTTGAGCCCGTGGTGACGCATTTTGGCCCATGGAAAATGCTAATGCCTTGAAAATGGGCCGTTGTGGGACCAAAAGTTGGTCATAAATGGGTCAATAACGTGTTTTTCCAAAAGTGCTCCTCGACCATTTGGGATGCTCAAACAAGATTTCTTAGCCCCTTTTTAACCCAGTTTAGCCCCTTGTGCCACATGTATGCACAAAGTTGTACTCTTCGCGCGTACTTTAGAGCCGTATGGTGGAGTCACCAAGAGTTGGGGAGAGGGGTGTAGATCAGAGGATATATATATATATATATATATATATATATATATATATATATATATATATATATATATATATATATATATATATATATATATATATATATATATATATATATATATATATATATATATATAGTGGCGCGGTGGCCCCGGCTGCTTGAGAGCCTGCCGGAGATGCCCGACGGGCGACCGATACTCCGCCCGGTGTCCACGTGGGAGGAAGCGAGGCGCAGCCTCCTCAGTTGTGCCACAGCACGCACGCTGACGGGTGCTTTGCTCGGACTCCAGGACGCGTGCTGCGATGTATGGCAGGACCGGTGGTCGCAGTGTTGTGATGGTAACTGTGTTCCGTCGCGGTCTGTGCTTCCGCAGCGATGCCACGGGTGCGGGGAAACGGTGTCAGTTTGGGTTCATCAGTGTGCCTCCATCCCGCTGTGCGGGACATGTAAGGAGCGTGCCGGTAGGGGGTGGCCTAAGGCGAGGTGGGCACTGCGGCACTCTGGACAGATGTCCTCAAGTGCCTGGAAGACTATCCAGGATGGCCTGAAGAGCGTCCGAGTGGAAGGGGTACGGTGCCCTGGAGCGCCGTCTGCGGCCCTGCCCCTGATGCTGTGGTGGGCGGCTCTGGAGGGCGACTCACGGATACTCTGGTTGTGGCATCACGGAGGAAATGGTGACGGCGTGGTGGGGGCCGGGGGTGCAGATTGATGGGGTTAGGAATTATGGGTGCACCAGCTACCGTCCCTACGCTGGACGCAGCGGAGGGGGTAGCACTTGAGAAGCAGTGCCTTCACGGCCTGATTGTGCGGTACTGGCAGGCGGCGTATGACGGCCAACGCGATGTGACAGGTCGTGCCGGCCTGATGGTGAGCCGTACTGCCCCCGTGCATGAGGGTCGACAGGGATGCTTCACCCTCCTGCCCCGGGTCGCCGCATACAACAGTGAGGTGTCATGGGTCGTCCCGACCAGGGTAATAAGGCCCAAACCCCTGTAGGGTATTCCCATGGCACCGGGGTCTCTACTGGCGGCCCGGCTGTGGCAGTATTGGGAGTGGTTGCTTGGGATACACCGGGGGTGCACGGAGTTGTCTGGGGGTTACGGCGTTGCGGCGCCCCCTGGGAGTGTTACACGGGGTTGCGGGGACAGCCTGCAGGCCCCGGGAGCGGCAACGAAGCGATGATGTGTGCGTAGAAGGATATGACAGTGGGGTCGTCAGGGGGACAGTATGGCGGGCGTCATGGAGACGGCGTGGCAGCCTGGGAGGAGCACTCACGGGGGGCACATGGAGTTCCAGGTGACGGTGTGCAGGCGTCTTGGGGGTATACGCGGCGGTACTGGGGCCCGTACGGTGGGGGTACGCAGCGGTACAGGGGAGCCGTACTGTGGGGGAGCAGCGGAGAGGCATGGCGGTACTGGGGTGTCCCCCTGACCCCTCTAACAACTCAGGGGGAGCGCGGGGGCATCCCCTGGCCCCGTTAACAAACTAGAGGGACCGTGCCTGCGGGCATGTACATAGTGTAACCTCTGACCATGACCTTGTGGTTGCGGTGGTATGTGTCGTGGCGGCTCGCAGGTGGCGTCGGCGTGGCAACAGCGGTACTGCGTGGCGTCGTCGCGAAGAGTATGCGGTCGCCTCACCACTGTAACGGCTTACCCCCGGGGGTCGCCAGTCCGGTCGGATAGAGGCGAGGAGGGAGGAGGAGCGGCATGCTGAGTGGTCCGGGGGGTGACGCGCGGGCCAATGCTATAAGTAGGCTCGCCACGTCGTCGGTGGGGGCCGAACCTGCGGCCTGGCCGCTGCTGTGGCGGAAGAGGCGCAACCACGGGAGCTGGCCAATCAGTGCAGGTAAGGGTCAAGGGTAGGCGCCAGGGCAACGTATGTGGGCCAGATGAGGTGCACCTGGTTACCGCAGCCCGGAGCGAGCCTCTGGTGGGTACCCCTACAGGGGGTCGATAACCAAGCTACGGCACCCACCAGCCCGAATCCCAGCCAGCGATATTCACGGGTTGCGCCACTCCCGTCGCGTAGCGGCCAGCGTCCCCCCCTGTAGACCCTCAGGTTATATTATACGTGGGCAAGTGGATGCCTCGAAGCTGATTGGGTGCTGGCCCCTGACAAGGAGTGCCGGCGTGGTATATATCTGGGGTGTGGGAGCAGCTCAGGGCCACGGGGACGTGGAATTGAAACCGTGTTTCTGTACTATACTAGGGGGATGGTGCGGTGGGTCGGCGGCGTACATTGTGGAGACTTGGGGGCGATGAAAGCTGAGGGCCAGGCTAGGCTGGAGCCTCCCAGAAATCGTGGCTATGCACATACGGGCTATAGCGTGCTCGCAGAGGGATACGTGGAGTCAGGGGTGGTGGGCAATTTCGAGAACGCAGACGGCATTGGATTCAGTGGGGTCATGAGTGATGGACGTCTCCACGGTGGCGGGGGTATGCCAACGACGGAGGGTCTGCTCTCGCTTCGCCGCATGCGTGCTGCTTTGTTCCTTGGTTGCTGCTTTGCGACGGACAGAGAAGCCCTTGCTTTCTACTTGTTGCGATGCTGCTGCGTTGCTTTGCCTTGCCCCCTTACCCCCGGCGAACAAACGGGCCAGCGCCCGTCGCCGTTGCTAATGCTAACGCTATGCAGTTGCCACTGCCCCCAAAGCCTGGTTGACCGGTATCCCCGGTCCTCTGGGTCCTCCGTCATGCTGTGGGCCACCTCAGGCAGCCCTGGGACCCACGGGATCGAGCGAGGCAGGAACCACCTGTCGGCGCGAGATGCCCGGTAACACCAGTAGACGGCATGATAAGTGGTTATGACTATGACTATGACTATATATATATATATATATATATATATATATATATATATCCTCCAATCTACACCCCTCTCCCAACTCTAGGTGGCTCCACCACACGGCTCTAAGGTACGTGCGAAGGGCACAAAGTGGTGCATACATGTGGTGGAAGGAGCTAAACTTGGTCAAAACGGGCTCAAAACCGGCCAAAAACACTTGTTTGAGCATCCCAAATGGTCCGGGATCACTGTTGGAAAAACGCGTTTTTGACCCATTTTTGACCCATTTTTGGTCCCAAAACGGCCCACTTTCAGGGCTTTTTGGGATTTTCCATGAGCCGAAACCCGTCGCCACGGGCTCAAAATGGGCTAAAACCACTTGTTTGAGCATCATAAATGGTCCAGGATCATTTTTGGAAAAACGCGTTTTTGACCCATTTTTGATGCATTGTTGGTTGCAAAACGGCCCATTTTCAAGGCATTTTGGGATTTTCCATGGCCCAAAACGCGTCACCACGGGCTCAAAACGGCCTAAAAACACTTGTTTGAGCATACGAATTGGTCTAGGAACAACTTTGTTAATATATATATATATATATATATATATATATAGTCATAGTCATAGTCATAACCACTTATCATGCCGTCTACTGGAGTTACCGGGCATCTCGCGCCGACAGGTGGTTCCTGCCTCGCTCGATCCCGTGGGTCCCAGGGCTGCCTGAGGTGGCCCACAGCATGACGGAGGACCCAGAGGACCGGGGATACCGGGCAACCAGGCTTTGGGGGCAGTGGCAACTGCAAAGCGTTAGCATTAGCAACGGCGACGGACGCTGGCCCGTTTGTTCGCCGGGGGTAAGGGGGCAAGGCAAAGCAGCGCAGCAGCATCGCAACAAGCAGAAAGCAAGGGCACCTCTGTCCGTCGCAAAGCAGCAACCAAGGAACAAAGCAGCACGCATGCGGCGAAGCGAGAGCTGACCCTCCATCGTTCACGTAGCCCCGCCACTGTGGAGACACCCAACACCCATGACCCCACGTAATCCATTGTCGTCCGCGTCCTCGATACTGCCCACCACCCCTGACTCCACGTATCCCTCTGCCAGCACGCAATAGCCCGTATATGCATAGCCAGGATTTCTGGGAGGCTCCAGCCTAGCCTGGCCCTCAGCTTTCATCGCCCCCATGTCTCCACATTGTACACCATCTTCCCACCGCACCAGTCCCCTAGTATAGTACAGAAGCACGTTACCAACTCCACGTCCCCGTGGCCCCGTGCTGCCCCCACACCCCAGATATATACCATGCTGGCATCCCATGTCAGGGGCCAGCGCCCAATCTGCTTCGAGGTATTCACTTGCCCACATATAATATATCTTGAGGGTCTACAGGGGGGGACGCCGGCCGCTTTGCGACGGGAGTGGCGCAACCCGTGAATATCGCTGGCTGGGATTCGGGCTGGTGGGTGCCGTAGCTTGGTTATCGACCCCCTGTAGGGGTACCCACCAGAGGCTCACCCCGGGCTGTGGTTACCAGGTGCACCTCATCTGGCCCACATACAATGCCCTGGCGCCTACCCTTGACCCTTACCTGCACTGATTGGCCAGCTTCCGTGGTTGCGCCTCTTCCGCCACAGCAGCGGCCAGGCCGCAGGTTCGGCCCCCACCGACGACGTGGCGAGCCTACTTATAGCATTGGCCCGCGCGTCACCCCCCGGACCACTCAGCATGCCTCTCCCCTGCCCTCCTCGCCTCTAGCCGACCGGACTGGCGCCCCCCAGGGGTAAGCCGTTACAGTGGTGAGGCGGCTGCATACTCTTCACTACGACGCCGCGCAGTACCGCCGTTGCCACGCCGACGCCACCTGCTAGCCGCCACGACACTCACCACTGCAACCACAAGGCCATGGTCAGAGGTTAGACTATGTACATGCCCGCAGGCACGGTCCCTCTAGTTTGTTAACGGGGCCAGGGGATGCCCCCGCGCTCCCCCTGAGTTGTTAGAGGGGTCAGGGGGACACCCCAGTACCGCCATGCATCCCCGTGCTCCCCCACTGTACGGTTCCCCAGTACCGCAGCGTTCCCCCACCGTACGGACCCCAGTACCGCCGCGCACCCCCACCATACGGTCCCCTGTACCGCCGCGTACACCCCCACGATGTCAGTACACCGCCATCTGGAACTTCCCCGCTGCTCCCCCACTGTACGGCCCCCCAGTACCGCCGCGTACCCCCACCGTACGGGTCCCAGTACCGCCGCGTCGACCCCCAAGACTCCAGTACTCCGCCACCTGGAACTCCACGTGCCCCCTGTGAGCGCTCCTTCCAGGCCGCCATGCCGTCTCCACGACGCCCGCCATACTGTCCCCCTGATGACCCCACCGTCATAACCTTCCACGCACACATCTTCGCCCCGGCTCCGCTTCTGGGGCCTGCAGGCTGACCCCGCAACCCCGTGTAACACTCCCAGGGGGCGCCGCAGCGCTGTAACCCCCAAACAACTCCGTGCACCCCCGGTGTATCCCGAGCAACCACTCCCAACACTGCCGTAGCCGGGCCGCCAGTAGAGACCCCGGTGCCATGGGAATACCCTACAGGGGTTTGGGCCTTATTACCCTGGTCGGGACGACCCATGACACCTCACTGTTGTATGCGGCGACCCGGGGCAGGCGGGTGAAGCATCCCTGTCCGACCCTCATGCACGGGGGCAGTACGGCTCACCATCAGGCCGGCACGACCTGTCACATCGCGTTGGCCGTCATACGCCGCCTGCCAGTACCGCACAATCAGGCCGCGTAGGCACTGCTTCTCAGGCGCCACTCCCTCCGCTGCGTCCAGCGTAGGGATGGTAGCTGGTGCACCCACAATTCCCATCCCCATCAACCTGCACCCCCGGCACCCACCACTCCGTCACCATTTCCTCCGTGATGCCACAACCAGAGTATCCGTGAGTCGCCCTCCAGAGCCGCCCACCACAGCATCAGGGGCAGGGCCGCAGACGGCGCTCCAGGGCACCGTACCCCTTCCACTCGGACGCTCTTCAGGCCACCCTGGATAGTCGTCCAGGCACTTGAGGACATCCGTCCAGAGTGCCGCAGTGCCCACCTCGCCTTAGGCCACCCCCTGTCGGCATGCTCCTGACATGTCCCGCACAGCGGGGCGGAGGCACACTGATGAACCCAAACGGACACCGTCTCCCCGCACCCGTGGCATCGCTGCGGAAGCACAGACCGCGACGGAACGCAGCCACCATCACAGCACTGCGACCACAGGTCCTGCCATACATCGCAGCACGCGTCCTGGAGCCCGAGCAAAGCCCCTGTCAGCGTGCGTGCTGTGGCACTACTGAGGAGGCTGCGCCTCGCCTCCTCCCACGTGGACACCGGGCGGAGTATCGGTCGCCCGTCGGGCATCTCCGGCAGGCTCTCAAGCAGCCGGGGCCACCGCGCCACCTTGGGGCTGCGCGTGCCATGCGCCAGGAGCTCCCAACCGTAGTCCCGCAAGACCTCCCCGATGAAAACAACCCCGTCCTGCTCCGGGCCCCTGGCGGAAGCCAGAACCAAGCGTTGCCCTCCCGCCCGAGCCTCAATGACCGCCCTGAGACCCAGGGTGTCAAGGGTGTGACGGGCATCGGCAGCCACGTGGTCGTCCCCCTCTGGCAGAGAGAACATGGCCTCCGTGACTTGGCCTTGCGCGTCGTCGCCCTGTACCCGCGCCAGCTGCTTGGAGCCCACTAACACTGCCATGGACCGCTGCTCCGCGACCGCCGGTACGGCTCGTCGCAGCTGCCGGTCATACAGCCACAACGTACCTACGTCAAGCACGACAGCCACCGCCAGGACTGGGAGACCGCACAGAGGTTGCTGAAGGACTGGCAGCACCTCGCGAGGCCAGCCCATGACGTTCCCCACAGCTGGATGGCTGGCGTACACCTGGAGCCAGGGATCACTCTGGCCGTCAGGGTTTCTCACCTTGGTACCCCGCACCTGGGCCCAGGACTGCGCCGACACCACGCGGGACCACTCCCTGAATGCCGTGATGTCCCGCGCCACCCAGGAACCGATCCACCGGTCGAAGGCCTGCGCCACCGCCGCCATCCAGTGAGGGAACAAGGACAGGGCCTCCTCACGCTCGATGCACGACCGCGACACCAGCAGTGCGTGCAGCGGTGCCCTCTGAAAGGTTGCCCGCAAGTCGCCGGGGAGGCCGGCAAACGGGTTCCACGGCGGACGCTGCAGGATCCTCCCTGCCGGCGGGCAGAAGGGTGTGTCACCGCGCAGGAACGCGTATACCGCCCTCCTTCGATCTTGCATCGGCAGCTGCATGATCTGGGTGAGCCGATGGTTCCTGCGGGCATACACATCTTCCCCAATCTGGACCATGTCCTCCACAAAGAGCCTGGCCTTGGCAGGGCCCCGGGACGACGCCGCTCGCACCGCAGCGAACAGCCGCTTCAGGTCCCCGGGGACGACACCCGCCATCAGGGATTCTGTCCACCTGCAGCCGTGCTCCCTCCACGCCACGAACTCCACCGCCCTGTCCGTTAGGGGTAGCTCTGCCGTGAACTCCTCCACACGCCTGCACAGGATCCCAGCCACCTCCTCGTCCCGCGCACACAGTAGGCGCATGTGGCCGATGTCCTCCTCCGGCCCCCCACAGAAGATACAGGGGTGGGCTGGTATTGCCACACGCGTGAGCTTCTGTCTCCACCGTCGCATGACTTGCATGGTGGACAAGCGACCGTCACGTGCCCGCAGCATATTCCTGTGCGTTGGGCCGTGGTGCACAGCTCCCAGGGACACCGCCTCGCATGCGCCAGCTAGCGGCGTGTGCGCCCTGGTGCGTGCCGCCAGCGAACGCCACTCTATCTCCCGGACCTGCTGAAGGGCTTGCATGGATGGTACACGCGGCTCGAGCTCACCATTATCCCCCGGTACCAAGAGGATGGCGTGCTCCTTTGGCAGGACAAGATGGACTGGCGGGGCCATCGCACGGGCCGCGGCAGAGTCCGGTGCCTCAAGCGGGACCGCCGCCAAGTGCGAGCTCTGCCTCACCACCCAGTGGTGCGGCCCCCCAACTCGGCGCGGCAGCCGCCGCAGCCCCTCCACTATCCAGCTCAGCGCATGTTGATTGACCAGATGTGACGTCGGCCCCTTGATGCCACGGTACAGGGCCTCCTGCGCCCTGCGGAGATGCGCTCCTATAACGGACGCATCCACCACGTGCACCGTGCACGCTGACGGGGGCGTGTGCAACAAGTACGCCGCCGCGCCAATGATCTCTGCCTCCGGGACCGTGCCGTAGATGGCACCCGTCCACGTGGGGATTCCGTGGCTGGCCACCGCCACATTTGTGGCGTCGTCTCCCTGGGGCGACGCGTCAGACGATGTGACTTTAGTCGCCACCGGCACCCAGCAGTACCGGTGGGGCTCTAGCCACGCCACGTCGGAGTGGGGGCTCTGCACCACCTTTCCCAGGGACGCCGCGCTGGAGGCCGTGAGCTCCGGGGACAGGACCACCCTCGGTCGATACACCGCATGTGGTCTCCAGGCCAGTTCACATCCGCAGACTGACTTTATGGCATCCAGGGCGGTGGTGTATTCCGCCCCCCAAACCGTTGCGGAGCAGGAAGGCTGGTATACCACGACAGACCCCTGCTCCACTGCGCCACCACCACGCAACGACGTGACGGCGACGTGCGGATCATGCGGCACGTTGGACATCCGGACCACTTCCGGGACCGAGTGCTCATCCGGATCCGGGATTGGGCCTGCTGGTAGCAGAAGAACAATTGCCCATTCGCTGCACTTGTGCACCGCCGCGCACGCCCTGGAAAACGCTGGCTGTCCGTGCACAACCCACAGTGGTGGCGGACTTATGCCGCCCCCGGCGTGAGGAGTGAGCAGGGGGACGGACGCCGGATCGTCTCGCTGTTGGTAGCCCTCAAAGACGTCCCCCAACAGAAACAGGAGGGCGGCCAGCGGGACGAACGGCATGGACAGCCCCGGGTTGGCCGGGTCCCATCCTTCCTCCCTGTATCCGCCCACCACATACACGTCCCCCGCAGCGGACTGTCTATTGCGTTTGCTGGCCTTCTTTCGGCGCACTGGGTGAATGAGACGGTGAGTCAACGGACCGGGCAGCTGCGGCCGGAAGACGTCGCGAAGCCCCGTGAGCCACACGTGGTCCAGCTGGTGGGGCCCTACTCCCGCGTGCGGAAGGTGCAGGTGGTCCTCGTGGCACTCCTGTAGCTGGACCGCCCAGTGCCCAGGCGCAGGGCAGGGGAGCCGCGCATGCAGGAGGTCATTTGCAGGATCAGTCAGGGACCGCACTGCCGCATCTGTGCGGGGCCCCGAGAGAATGCAGATGTCCCTACCCTTGAAGGCGTAGGACTGGGATACCCACTTCCGCCCCGCCCACTGCACTTGCGGCAGATGGGCGTGTACACACGAGTACACCGACGATGGCATGAGAAGCCCCACGCGCAACGTCCCCATCGCCCTGAGCACCCTGTCCACCCACGTATTGCCAGCGTGTGTGGCGAATGACGCAGAGGGCACCATGAACTGCCCGCACACTCCGTACTGCACGTGCATGTCTCGGAGCATGGCCCGCAGCCCATCACGGACCGTCATCGACCTGTGGTGGGTGAGCTGAGCCACGGTCGCCACGACGGAGTCGCGGCATATAACCTGGACATCTGCCAACCGTAGCCCATGACCTGACCGCACCGCCACGTTGGACAGGTCCTTGGGCAGCTTCTCGAACTGCAGGGCTGCAGCCTTGATGGCAGTACTCAGCTTGATCACCGCCTCCGCCGTGTCGGACAGGTAGGGCGCCGCGTACCGCACGATGCCTCCAACCACGGCCGCCATCACCTCATGAGGCACCGACGCCGGCCCCAGCGTGTTTTTGCACCAGCCCAGCAGGGGTTCACACCGGAGTACATGTTTCTCCTTCATGGTCGCCATCCCCCTGGGATCGAGGCGCAGGCCCAAGTATGGTACCGTGCCCTTGGCACGTAAGCATACCCATGGGGCCGCTGTGTCCCCCGGGTTCAGGTATACCATAATCGAGTGGATGCGAGCAGTACTGGCATAGGCGCATTTGCTCACGTTGAGGGACATGCCCATGTCAGTGAGATACCGCGCTATCATCGCCGCATACTCCAGGAATTGCGGCAGGGAGTGCGCTATCAGCAGGAGGTCATCACAGTATGCTTGTACCAGGGGTGGCACCGCGTGGCGAGCATCTCCCCGCGCCTTACAGGCAAGGCTCCGCAGGAGAGGCTCCAATAGGAGGAGGTAGAGCACAGCGCTCTCCGCACCGCCCTGCCGCAGGCCCCTGTGGAGCCGTATGCTCGGCGTCGGGCCGTGCGCAGTGACGATGCGCACCAGGGACCCGCAGCTGAGGGTGTGGAAGAGCCTGATGAGCTCCTCCGGGACACCCATGTGGCGCAGGAGGAGCGCCAGTGCTCCGTGCGGCGCTGTGTCAAAAGCTTTCGACACATCGAAGGCCAGGACGTGGTTTTCCTCCAGCCCACGCTGCAGCCTGCGCTGGGCCAGGAACACCGGGGCAGCCGCCGTGGAGCCCGGCATGGCTCCGAACTGCCAGTCCGCGGCCAGCCCCTTGCGTGCCAGAACAGCTGTGAACCTCCGCATGAGGGGGGTCATGAGCATTCGCATGTCTTGCTGCCCCAGCGCCATCGGCCTGTACTCGTCCAGGTTGCCCGTGGCTGTGCCCTTGGGCATCAGCCAGATAATGGCCTCGTGCCAGGATTCCGGGACGTCCGCACCCCGCAGGATAGCCCTATACGCGTGCACCAGGAGCCCCTGCACCGGTTCAGGCAGCTCTGCTATGAGGGAAGCCGTGACCCGGTTGGACCCCGGAGCTTTGTCGTCCGCCACGGCCTGCCTCACGGCGTCTTTAAGGTCCTGCATGGTGTAGTCCTGTACCGACCTCCATTCCTCCGGCACCCCTTTGGGAATGTGGGCCCGGACCAGCCGCTCGAAGGCCGGCAGGTTCACTGGCCGCTTGGCGTACAGCGCCTCCCAATACCTCTGGACCTCGCCAATGACGTCCGAGGCCTCCAAGAGCACCTTCTCCGACTCACGGACGCGTACGGACCATAGGCCTGACGGGGCATAGTTCACCACGTTGATGGCCCCCCGTATCGCCGTCCATCGGAGCTGCAGGTCCGGCACCCTGCCCCGCCAGTAGTCCTTGATGGACCGGCGCCTGTTGCCCCTGAGGACATCCCGCAGCTCCTCCACGCGCGTCTCCAGCTGGCGGAGCTGTTGGTCCAGTGCGGCACGCAGGTCCTCTACCGAGGCGGGGGACAGGTCGGGGTCCACTCGCCGGAGGTGCTGTAGCAGGGCAGTCGCTTCCTGGGAGTGGAGTCCGGCCGCCGCCGCGTCCCGTTGCCACAGCTGATGGGCACGCCAGGCCAGGGCCTGCTGATCCGAGAGGACCTGGTCCAGCGACGCCTCCGTTTCCGCCTGCCCGTATGGGTACTGCGGGTCCACGCCGGAAGGCATGCGCACTCCCGTGACCCTGGACACGTCATCACGGAAGGCGTAGAGCAGGTCAAAGACCGCTTGCACCTCCGACGTGCCCATGGTGGCAGTGTCCTGGTCTGATGAGAGCCACGCCTGTAGCCGCTGATCCCCGCAGGCCTTCTGCAGTACTGCCGCTACCGCCTCACGAACCCCCGGGGAGTCCGGGCGTATGGCGTGCAGCCTGCCCTGGGCGTGCGAGTAGGCCATCCTGGTGACCCTCCCTTTGCCGGCCACCGCCAGCGGGATGTCCAGGACCACAGGGCCATGATCCGACCCCAGCGACGCTGGAGACCGCCCCGGCGCCAAGTGAGGGCGCTCACGCGCCGCCCACGGGACCAGAGGCGAGTTCAGAAGGAAAGAGTCCAGTCGGTGCCCCGCCCTCGTGGGCCTCCTGTCCTCCTCCCGTTCCGGGCCTGCCCTGTGGAAGCCACACTGTTCCCACAGGGCTTGGAACCTTCTCGTGGTAGGGTGCCACGGGGACTCCAGCCACACGTTGAAGTCCCCCCCGAGGAGCACGGCCCTGGTGCCACCCGCGCTCTTGGCCGCCGCGTACATGGCCACGTCAGCCCAGAAGGACGCCTTAGACGCCCAGGAGTCGCCGCCGCTACCCGGGCCGTGGACGTTGATGACCGTGAGGGTGCCACCTGCGGTCACCACATCCAGGGCCATGGCCTTGCCCGGCACGATGTCCACGATGTCTCGAACCTCCTCCGCGGCGAACACGTCCGCCCGAAGGGCAATCAAGAGCCCGCCGCGCACCGCCGCCGCCGACGCTGCCTGGGCATCCACCCCTGGGTATGTATGATACCCATGGTGACGCCACTGGTTCTCGGAGTGCACCACACCTTGAGGGTCCTGCAGGCCAGTCTCCTGGAAGAGGCCCAGGATGGCACCCTCGGCCTTCATGATACCCGCCGCCACCGCTTCACCGTCGAGCATACCTGGGGTCACTGGCACACCGTCCCCCCGCATCGAGCCCTGGACGTTCCAGGACACCGCCGCTCTGGTGTCGGAGGCGGGGCCCCTTCATGGCTGCACGTGCGGACCGGGGCCCCCCGCCGGATCCGGATCACTGGACGGAGAGGGGCCACCAGCAGGCTCTGGGGGACCACCTGCATCCGGCGCGGGTGGCTGGCGAGGTGGCTCCTGACCCCGTGGGCCTCCGCCCGAGGATGTCGTCGCCTGCTGAGACCCGGCAGATGCGGCGGGCTCCCCCTCAGCCTGTCCGCCGGACGTACTTGCCGCCGTACTCCCCGTAGAAGTCACTGCCCCACGCCGCGCTGCAGACCCAATCGCTCGAGACCGTGCTGCCGACGGCGACGCCCCGCGCCCCGCCGCAGGGCGGGCACCCGTGGGCAGCGTGAGCGCTCTGGACCCCGCCTGGGCCGACGCGAAAGGCCCCGCCTGGCCCCCCGGCATAACGCCAGCCAGCATGGCCAGCGCCTGGTCCCGTTGTGCCGGATCAGTCACATGGTCCCGCTGGATGTGGTCTAGCAGGTCCTTGGGGTGGAGGTGGGTAGGCCGGCAGTGCGTGCCAGCTTTCCATGTGCAGTGACCAGCCCCATCCAGCCGAGACCAGGGGCAAACGTTGATCGTCTTTGTCCCACGCTGATCCGTGGCCAAGTTACCGCCGAAGTGCCGCAGCACGTACCGAATATTGACATAGGCGCCATACTGAGGCGGGGGGCTCCTCTTGGGCGGCGGCTGGGGCGCCGCTTTCGGGGCCTGCTTCGCCGCCGCAGCCGGGGGCACCGCAGGCCGCACTGGTGGCACGCTTGGTGGTTGCGGCAGGTGCAGCGTTCCCCCCACGGGAAACTGCTCATTCACCCAGCGGCGCCACGCGTCGGCGAACTTCTCCCGGTCGCCCTCGACCCTCCACCTGGAAGTGGAGAACGCCCGGAGCCACGGCCCCATGTTCTCCGCCATAACCAGGCGGAGGGCATCTCCTCCGCTCTGCCGGCGGAAGCGTGCCGCGGCCGCGCCTGCCACAGTCCCCTGGAGGTACAGCGCGTCGCCCCCGTCGCCGCTCAGTGCACCAAGGTGCAGGGCCTCCAGGTCGGCGGGGCGGACCGTGAGCACCGTGCCCTGCCCGCGATCGTACAGGCGCAGCGCCGAGGAGTGGGGCTCCAACGCCGCCACAACCCAGTACCACGCCCGCGACGCGCTATGCAGCAGTGCCAGCGAGGCTGCCGGCCTGTTGCTGGATGACTGCGCCGCCGGGGCCCTGGGGAGGGCCGCCGCGTGACCCTGTAGCGCCCTGCATATGCCAGCTGCATGCTCAGCCTGCCACATGTTGCTCGGGGCTACGGGCCAGACGTCCTGCCCCTGGACCACTGGCGGCCGCGTGACCTCCACGAAGACCGCCGGCGCTGGCGGGATGTCCTCGGCCGTGCACCTGTGCGCCCTGCGCACCGGCCCCAGCCCACTGAGGCACTCCTGGAACACCCGGTAGCAGGCCGGGCCCCTGGACTGCTGCCTCCTGAGCCGGCACGCGGTGACTACGACCCACTCCAGTCCCCCCGTTTCCACCCGAACACAGGCCCAATACTCCTCCCCCTCCAACACCACCAGCCGCCCCATATCCGCCATGCCCACCGTATGGGTGGAGGACACGCTCTCCACCCTCAGCCACCGCTTGGCGCTCTCTTCCCACGGCTGGGGGGCATGCATCCGCTGCTGCTGCATCGCGTCCTGCACGTGCTGCAGGGACACTGTCGCCAGCATGGACATCCCCCCGTCCGACGCCGCTGCCATACACAGTAGGGCATGTTGCATGCGCGCCCCGGGCAGCCCCACGTTGTGCGGGACGTTTGCCAGGTCCAAGGGCGTGCGGGGCGCCGGCAGGGCCTCCAACACCGCTGCAGGCAGCTCCCCCAGGGACGGCAGACGCGCGATGGGCCCCATGTCCCTGTTGAGGACCACCGCCGCCACCCACCGCCTGTCCAGCGCGGACAGGAGGTTGCCCGGCCTCGGCACCCTGAGGAGGGTACCGACGGCGGACATGAGGGCGCACACGCCTCTCCCCTTAAATCTAGCTAACAAGCAACAACAAGCAAGCAACAACAAGCAACAACAAGCAACAAGCACTTCTCCTCACCGTTTCGCCCATTGCTCCGCCTCATCGCTCCGGGCTCTACTCTACTCTAGCCATCTTGGAGCCCGGGTGGTGGCCTTGCCAAATCCAAGTTTTGAGCCAAAAACTCATTGGTGGCGGCCCGGGGCGGGGGCGCCAAGTCGGGAGGTGCCCTCCCAAATCTGCGCAGTTTTGGGCCAAAAACAGCCATTTTTCGCCCAAAACAGCCCCAAAACCCGGGCGAAACGCCCAAACGAAGGGATACGGTGAGTACACTACACGTGCGGCTTGACTTCACCGTGTCAAAGAGCTCTCTAGTGCCCTTCATTTCCACGATATGTCAGAGAAACAGCCCAACAAGGCGCCAAAAAGCCCCAAAAACCTGCGCAACGCGCACCACCACCCCGAAACCAAGCACAGGGCGTATCTTGGGTTCCGTGGCTCAAATCCGAATTCCGAGGGCACCTAGTCCACCCGCAACCCCCCACTTTTTGTGGTTTCCAAGCCTCAGAATCGCCCAACGAGCCACCTAGACCCCCGTACCAGTGAACACTTGGTGGAGCCGGAGGGCAGCCCGGCCCGCGCACGGTGGGGGCCAACGGTGGGTCCACCGGGGTCCCCGGGGCGAAAAAAATCTTTTTTTCCGAAGTTGTTCCTAGACCACTTGTGATGTTCAGAGAAGTGTTTTTAGGCCGTTTTGAGCCCGTGGTGGTGCGTTATGGGCCACGGAAAATCCCAAAATGCCTTGAAAAGGGGCCGTTTTGGGACCAAAAATGGGTCAAAAATGGGTGAAAAACGCGTTTTCCCAAAAGTGATCCTGGACCATTCGGGATGCTCACACAAGTGGTTTGGACCCATTTTGAGCCCGTGGTGCCGCGTTTTGGCCCACGGAAAATCCCAAAATGCCTTGAAAAGAGGCTGGTTCAACACCAAAAATGGGTCAAAAACGCGTTTTTCCAAAAGTGGTCCTGCACCCTTTGGGATGCTCAAACAAGTGTTTCTAGCCCATTTTGAGCCCATTTGGACGGGTTTTGGCCCATGGAAAACCCAAATATACATTGAAAGGGGGCCGTTTTAGGAGCAAAAATGGGTGAAAAATCGTCAAATACGCGTTTTTCCAAAAGTGATCTTGGACCATTGGGGGTGCACAAACAAGTGTTGTGAGCCCATTTTGAGCCCATTTTGATCGAGTTTAGTCCCTTCCGCTACGTATATGCACCAAGTTGTACCCTTCGCACGTACCTTAGAGTGGAGCCACATAGAGTATGGGAGAGGGGTGTAGATTAGAGGATATATATATATATATATATATATATATATATATATATATATATATATAATATATATATATATATATATATATATATATATATATATATATATATATATATATATATATATATATATATATATATATATATATATGTATGTATGTATATATATATATATATATATGTATATATATAACCAAGGTGCACACATAGGGGGCGAAACCGGGGGCAACGGAGCACGAAAGGGGAAAGGGGGGGGGAACGCGCACGAGGAGTGAGCAACTGTGTCGTGCAATGTGTCGTGCATCATGCGGCCAGCTGCGAGCGGGACGGGCCACCGAGTTCACCCGTTCTCCCATGTCCATAGCTCACACAGCCTTCGCTAGCTAAATGTCGCTACCTATCCCCACCAATCCCGTGGAGTTGTCGGCCTTCTGGCGACGTGCCCGGCGCCTGGTAGACACGGTGTCTGATCTCGTCAGACACGGGCCGCACACGTATGCGGCGTTCTAGGCGCGCGTGGACGCGGACCGTCCGGCCAGGGACAACGGATGGGACCACTTCGTCGACGTCTGCTTGCGGCAGATGTTCGCCCGCGATCCCCACCCGTACAATGCGCCTGACATTCAGGCGCAATTCGCAGCAGGCACGGTGCCGTTCGGGGTGCACCTGCTCAACTGACTACTCCGACGTCTACAACATGATCTCGGGCAGCTCGAGGACGCGCAGCGCGGGCGGCCCCCAATGGGACCGATGGCGGGGTGGCCAGGGTATGCGGCGCCGGGTGCGTTTCCGATGCCGCCGCCCCCGGGCCACGGGCCCCTGCCCTTCCCGCCTTTTGGGGCTCACCACCACCACCAACTCCATCTCCATCACCTCCTTCACCACCCCGTCGGGTTCCCCGTGATGCAGCATCACTTCCCACACCAGCACGTACACCCGGCGGCTGTGCCACAGCTCCCCGTCCACCTTCACCACCACCATCACCATCACCGTCCGCACCAGCATGTGGTGTACCCGCATCCCCTGCCCCAGCAGCACCCTCGGCCGCCTCAGCATGCGGTACCGGTGCCGGTACCGGTACCGGTGCCTGCGCCGGGGCTGGGCACCTAGCAGCTGGGGGTGTCGCAAGGGGAGGCACGTGGCGTGCCCCCAGGCGAGGCGGGGAGAACGGCTCCCGGTGGGACCCCGGGGGCGCAAGCGACTGCGCCACCCCCGGCGGTGCCTTTGCCGGGGCCTACCGCGGCGGGGTCCCCGCCGCGGACGGTCCCGGTGCCGGATCCAGCCGTGCCGCGCGGGGCCCCGCCCGTGGTACCGAGAGGTCCTGAGCCGGTGGTGCCGAGTGGTCCACCCCCGACGCATGGGGTGCAGGGCGCAGCCCCCATGGGGGAACCTACGGCGGGGGAACGGGCGGGGGATGCGGCGCAGGAGGCGGCGGCGGCCGGCCCGCGGGACATCAGCGAGATGCTCGCGCAGGCCCTGGACGCGTACCGGCGGGCAGCCGCGGGGAGCGATGGAGCCGCGCCGGAGGCACCGGGGAGGGAGGCTGACGCTGGCGAGCTGATCGCGCAGGCGCTCGCAGCTGTCGCCCCGAGGGCGGAAGGGGCCAAGGAGAAGCCGTCGGAGAGGGTTGCCTCGGGGGGACAGGATGCGGGGCGAGGAGTACCGGAGGCGCAGGCACCGGCGATGGGCGGTGGGGTCGTGGAGCCCAGTGGGGAGCGTGCCAAGGGGGAAGGAGTGGAGGACTGGATGTGGGAGTGGCGGGAGTGGCGCCAGGTGGCACCCGGTGAGCCGTGTCCGGCGGGGCTGGCGTACAGCATGGACCTCCATGCGGGCACCAGCTGGGCCCGGCTGCCCGACAACCTGCGGGCACGGCTGGACGCGGTGGAGGTAGCAAGGGGCGGAGGCGCTGACGAGCGGCCTCTGGCGCCCTTCCCACCGCGACCGGACACGCCGCCAGTGATGATTGCGGCTGGAGAAGAGGCGGAGGAAGAGCAAGAGGCGGAGAACGAGGAGGACGAAGAGGCGTACGGGCCCGGCGAGTCGGCGCTGGCCCTCATGTATGAGGACGACGCTGGGCCTGACGTCTACGCCGGCATGGACGTGGACCCGGCCAACGCGCCGCTGCGGCCCATGCCCACTGCGGTGCCGCCCCCTCCCCTGGGGAGCTGTGAGCAGCGGCACTGCAGGTACCATGCGGCCGAGGGTGCCCACAGGCACCGCCTCATGGGTACGGGGCAGCGGGAGGCAGGGATGCTGGCGAGCGCCCTGGAGCGCTACGAGCTCCAGCGCCCAGGGCGGGTCGCCCGGGAGGTGGCCCTAGTGGCCGAGTCCCCGGACGACGGCCAGGTCCGCTGTGTCCAGCTGGGGGACGCGGCGGTCCTGGGTCACCACCCCGGTGATGTCCGGGCGGCCGAGTCCCAGGAAGGCCTCCCCCTGTCGGTGCGCCTGTCCATGGGACGCCTGCTAGACGAGGCAGGGCTGGAGGACGTGCGGCGGGACGAAGGCCTGTACGTGGCCTTGTGGCGGGGTGGAGCTGACGCTTGGCGTCGCGAGCAGGCCGTGCGGCCCCTCACGCCCCAAGCGCTGGGATCCCATGCGCTCCTGCTGGCGATGCACCCCGAGGGTGCAGAGGTCGTGTTCGGCGCGGACCGCCTGCTGCTGACCGGTGATGGAGTGGTCCTCGTCCCCACCTCCAGCAGCTACCGCCTTGAGAGCCGCGGCGGTGACCTCAAGCTGCTGGTGGTGGTGGGCACGCGCCTCGACGAGAGCGCCGCCCCCCAGGGGTCCGAACACGCGGTCCCGGTGGGGGGTGATGAGGAGGCAGGCCGTGACGGTGACGAGGTGGGGCAGGAGCAGCCCACGGGGGAGGAGCAGCAGCAGGGTCAGCCGGAGGTGGCCGGGGAGGAGGTGGACGTGCAAGCCATTGTGGCGGCGGCCCTGGCGAGGTTCACGGCTGCAGCGAGCCCGCCGCCGACGACGGAGGCTCGAGGAGGAAGACCAAAGCAGGAGGAGTGAGGAGGCACAAGTCGCCATGGAGCGGGACGAGGAGCCGGAATTCATGGGGACGAAGGAGGCGCGTGAGGTGGGCCCACGGGGGCTGGGAGTGGCGGACACGGCTGGGCCGAAGACGGGGGAGGTGGAAACCTGCAGGCACTGGGCCAAGGTGTGGTGCATGCGAGCAGATGCCTGCCGGTACGCCCACCCTCAGCCGCCGGCTCCGCGGGGAGTACCCCATGAATTGCTCCTGATCCTCCGAGCCATGGCCCGTGTGGGGGCCCTCAGCCTGGACCGCAGCCAGGGCCACGGCCGGGGCCACGGAACGTTGCTGCGGGAAGTGGTGGTAAAGGCGCAAGGAGGAGGACTTCCAGTGGTGGGGTATGCGGTGGAGAGTGGGGGCCTGACCGAGTGGGCGGTGGCGTTGCCATGTGGCATGGCGGCCCTGCTCACTCCTTTCCCGGTGGTCCCGTGGAGGGACATGGTCACCGTCCAGGAGGCCAACCTGGGGTGGGTGTGCACGTGGCACACACATCCTGCCGGCATGGACCCTCGCGAGTGGCAGGCTAAGGCGGTCATAACGTACCTGTCCTGGTCGTTGCCGGCAGCGCCGGGTGCATGGGCGCAGTGGTGGGACAGAGCGCTCCGCTGGGCGAGGGATGGCAGTGCTGTGGCGGCCTGCCCTGACCTCCCGCGCGAGCCCGTCTCCGTCCAGCCGTGGACTGTCTCCCTGCATCTCCCCACGGTGGCGGCTCGCCTTGCGGCCACAGACCCGGAGGTCTTGCTGCCGGGGGACCGAGAGGGGCCAGGGCTTCGCCTGGGCCGGGGGCTGGAGGTTCGCACTGCACGCCTCCCTAGCCCTGTGGACAGGGACATCCTGGAGGGACTCCAGTTCACGCGGGCTGACGGGGCTGATGTGTGGACCGCCGTCCATCGCCGGCTCCCAGACGCATGGCCCCAGGTGTTCCGGCCCCCTGGTCACGAGCGTCTGCTGGGAGTGGAATGGCGCGTGTGGGCCGCCAACAGCCCATGCCCGCCGGTAGTGGTCCTGCCCAGGAGAACCAGCCACCCCAGCTGGGAGACCGTGGCGGTCTTGTGGGGATGGGTGGCGGTCCGTGGGACCGGTGGCCACGTCTTCACTGCCCCACGGGGCACGGTGATCGAGACCGACGGGGGGACGGCGTTGCAGCTCACGGCACAGCCCCTGACCACGCATGTCGTGGTTGCCGTCCTCCCGTGGGGAGCCGACAAGCCACAGCCCTGGCGCGATCCGGTCTCTAGGGCTGTCTGGCGCGACCTGCCGGTCCTTAGGGCCGCCGTCTGGCCAGGAGGAGCAGGGCGGCATCTCCCGGGCGCTCTTCACTGGCTGCGGGACTGCGGAGACGCCTCTCCCCCAACAGCAGAGTTGCGGGGCGCCCTGGAGCACCTTTACTCCAAGCCCAGGCACCACTTCCTGGTGGCCGCGGACCGTGGGGTGGAGCTCAGCGACGACGTGGTCGCGTTGGCAGCCGACGTGGTGCAGTGCCTGGCCCCCCACGCCATGATGCTCCCGAGGGAGGGGTGGGAGGGCCAGCCGCACAACCAAACCCCGGCTGCCCTCCTCATCGCGAGGTACGTCGAGCTGGGCGGCTCAGAGGCGGTGTACCTCGACCGGTCGGAGACGCCGAGCATGCGGCACTGGACGGCTCACCACCTCCTGGCCCCTGCCACGCAGTTGACAGTGGACCCGCTAGGCCAGCCTGCGGTGTCAGGGGCCCCGCCCCAGTGGCCACACACATGGGACATGGCGGTCCGGACGATGCGCATGGCACCCAGGGGCCAGAGGGCGGGGTGGCCGGGTGCGGAGCATCTGCTGGCGACGGCCCGGGCGGCACAGGTGCAGCAGCCTGCCGGCAACAACAAGGACTGTGGCGTGTGCGCCCTCATGTCCACCGTCGGTACCCTTCTCCGGGTGCCAAGACCGGGCAACCTCCTGTCCGCGCTGGACAGGCGGTGGGTGGCGGCAGTGGTCCTCAACAGGGACATGTGGCCCATCGCGCGTCTGCTGTCCATGGGGGAGCTGCCCGCAGCGGTGCTGGATGCCCTGTCGGCGCCCCGCCCACCCTTGGACGTGGCGGACGTCCAGCACAGCGTGGGGTTGCCCGGGGCGCGCATGCAACATACCCTGCTGCGTATGGCGGCGGCAGCGGACGGGGGGATGTCCATGCTGATGACAGTGTCCCTGCAGCACGTGGAGGACGCGATGCAGCAGCAGCGGATGCATGCCCCCCAGCCGTGGGAGAAGCGCGCCAAGCGGTGGCTGCGGGTGAAGAGCGTGCCTCCCACCCATACGGTGGACGTGGCGGATATGGGGCGGCTGGTGGTGTTGGAAGGGGCGGAGTATTGGGCCTGTGTTCGGGTGGAGTCAGGGGGACTGGAGTGGGTCGTCGTCACCGCGTGCCGGCTCAGGAGGCAGCAGTCCAGGGGCCCGGCCTGCTACAGGGTGTTCCGGGAGTGCCTCAGGGAGCTGGGACCGGTGCGCAGGGCACACAGTTGCACGGCCGAGGACATCCCGCCGGCGCCGGCGGTCTTCGTGGAGGTCACACGACCGCCGGCGGTCCAGGGGCAGGACGTCTGGCCCATAGCCCCGAGCAACATGTGGCAGGCTGAGCATGCAGCTGTCATGTGCAGGGCGCTGCAGGGTCACGCGGCGGCCCTCCCCAGGGCCCCGGCAGCGCAGTCCTCCAGCAACAGGCCGGCAGCCTCGCTGGCGCTGCTGCATAGCGTGTCGCGGGCGTGGTGCTGGGTCGTGGCGGCATTCGAGCCCCACTCCTCGGCACTGCGCCTGTACGATCGCGGGGAGGGCACGATGCTCACGGTCCGCCCCGCCAACCTGGAGGCCCTGCACCTTGGTGCACTTGAGTGGCGACGGGGGCGCGGCGCTGTACCTCCAAGGGGCCGTGACAGGCGCGGCCGCGACGCGCTTCCGCCGGCAGAGCGGAGGCGATGCCCTCCGCCTGGTCATGGCGGAGAACATGGGGCCGTGGCTCCGGGCGTTCTCCACTTCCAGGTGGAGGGTCGAAGGCGACCGGGAGAAGTTCGCCGACGCTTGGCGCCGCTGGGTGGAGGAGCAGTTTCCCGTGAGGGGGATGCTGCACCTGCCGCAGCCACCAAGCGTGCCACCGGTTCGGCCTGCGGCATCCCCGGCCGCGGCGGCGAGGCCGGCCACAAAAGCAGCGCCCAAGCCGCCATTCAAGAGGAGCCCCCCACCTCAGTATGGCGCCCATGCCAACATTCGATACGTGTTGCAGCACTTCGGCGGCGACTTGGCCACGGAGCAGCGTGGGTCGAAGGCGATCAACGTCCGCCCCTGGTCTCGGCTGGATGGGGCTTGTCACTGCACATGGAGAGCCGGCAAGCACTGCAGGCCCGCCCACCTCCACCCCAAGGACCTGCTGGACCACCTCCAGCGGGACCATGCGGCTGATCCGGCGCAACGGGACCAGGCGCTGGCCATGCTGGCTGGCGTTATGCCGGGGGGCCAGGCGGGGCCTTTCGCGTCGGCCCAGGCGAGGTCCAGAGCGCTCATGCTGCCCACGGGTGACCGCCCTGCGGAGGAGCGAGGGGCGTCGCAGTCGGCGGCGCAACCTGGAGCAATTTGGTCTGCAGCACGGCGTGGGGCGGTGACTTCTACGGGGAGTGCGGCGGCAAATACATCCGGCGGACAAGCAGAGGGGAAGCCCGCCGCATCTGCCGGGTCTCAGCCGGCAACGGCCGCCTCAGGCGGGGGCCCACGAGGACAGGGACCACCTCGCCAGCCACCCGCACCGGGTGCGGCTGGTCTCCCTGGACCTGCTGGTGGCCCCCCTCCGTCCAGTGATCCAGATCCGGCGGGGGGCCCTGGCCCGCACGTGCAGCCGTGAAGGGGCCCCGCCTCGGACACCCGAGCGGCGGTGTCCTGGAATGTCCAGGGCTCGATGCGGGGGGACGGCGTACCAGTGGCCCCAGGTATGCTCGACGGTGAGGCGGTGGCGGCGGGCATCATGAAGGCCGAGGGTGCCATCCTGGGCCTCTTCCAGGAGACCGGCCTGCAGGACCCTCAGGGTGTGGTGCACTCGGAGAATCAGTGGCGTCACCACGGGTATCATGCATACCCGGGGGTGGATGCCCAGGCGGCGTCGGCGGCAGCGGTGCGCGGCGGGCTCTTGATTGTTCTTCGGGCGGACATATTCGCCGCGGAGGAAGTTTGAGACGTCGTGGACATCGTGCCGGGCAAGGCCATGGCCCTCGATGTGGTGACCGCAGGTGGCACCCTCACGGTCATCAACGTCCACGGCCCGGGCAGCGGCGGCGACTCCTGGGCGTCTAAGGCGTCCTTCTGGGCTGACGTGGCCATGTACGCGGCGGCCAAGAGCGCGGGAGGCACCGGGCCGTGCTCCTCGGGGGGGACTTCAACGTGTGGCTAGCGTCCCCGTGGCACCCCACCACGAGGAGGTTCCAAGCCCTGTGGGAACGGTGTGGTTTCCGCAGGGCAGGCCCGGAACGGGAGGAGGACAGGAGGCCTACGAGGGCCTCGCACCGACTAGACTCCTTCCTGCTGAACTCGCCTCTGGTCCCTTGGGCGGCGCGTGAGCGCCCACACTTGGCGCCGGTGCGGTCTCCAGCGTCGCTGGGGTCGGATCATGGCCCTGTGGTCCTGGACATCCCGCTGGCGGTGGCCGGCAAAGAGAGGGTCACCAGGATGGCCTACTCGCACGCCCAAGGCAGGCTGCATGCCATACGCCCGGACTCCCCGGGGGTTCGTGAGGCGGCGGCGGGAGTACTGCAGAAGGCTTGCGGGGATCGGCGGCTGCGGGCGTGGCTCTCGTCGGACCAGGACACTACCACCATGGGCACGTTGGAGGTGCAAGCGGTATTTGACCTGCTCTACGCCTTCCGTGATGACGTGTCCAGGGTCACGGGAGTGCGCATGCCGTCGGGCATGGACCCGCAGTACCCGTACGGGCAGGTGGAGACAGAGGCGTCTCTGGCCCAGGTCCTCTCGGATCAGCAGGCCCTGGCCTGGCGCGCCCATGAGTTGTGGCAACGGGAAGCGACTGCCTTGCTACAGCACCTCCGGCGGGTGGACCCCGACCTGTCCCCCGCTTCGGTAGAGGACCTACGTGCCGCGTTGGACCAACAGCTCCACCAGCTAGAAACACGCGTGGAGGAGCTGCGGGGTGTCCTCAGAGCAACAGGCGCCGGTCCATCAAGGACTATTGGCGGGGCAGGGTGCCGGATCAGCAGCTCCGATGGACGGCGATACGGGGGACCATCAACGTGGTGAACTATGCCCCGTCGGGCCTGTGGTCCGTACGCGTCCGCGAGTCGGAGAAGGTGCTCTTGGAGGCCTCGGACGTCATTGGCGAGGTCCAGAGGTACTGGGAGGCGATGTACGCCAAGCAGCCAGTGAACCTGCCGGCCTTCGAGCGGCTGGTCCGGGCCCACATCCCCCGAGGGGTGCCTGAGGAATGGAGGTCGGTGCAGGACTACACCCTGCAGGACCTTAAAGACGCCGTGAGGGAGGCCGTGGCGGACGACAAAGCTCCGGGGTCCAACCGGGTCACGGCTTCCCTCATAGCAGAGCTACCTGAACCGGTGCAGGGGCTCCTGGTGCACGCGTATAGGGCTATCCTGCGGGGTGCGGACGTCCCGGAATCCTGGCACGAGGCCATTATTTGGCTGATGCCCAAGGGCACAGCCACGGGCAACCTGGACGAGTACAGGCCGATAGCGCTGGGGCAGCAAGACATGCGAATGCTCATGACTCCCCTCATGCGGAGGTTCACAGCCGTCCTGGCACGCAAGGGACTGGCTGCGGACTGGCAGTTCGGAGCCATGCCGGGCTCCACGGCGGCTGCCCCGGTGTTCCTAGCCCACCGCAGGCTACAGCGTGGGCAGGAGGAAAACCACGTCCTGGCCTTCGATGTGTCAAAGGCTTTTGACGCAGCGCCGCATGAGGCGCTGGCGCTCCTCCTGCGCCACATGGGAGTCCCGGAAGAGCTCATCAGGCTCTTCCACACCCTCAGCTGCGGGTCCCTGGTGCGCATCGTCACAGCGCACGGCCCAACGCCGAGCATTCGGCTCCACAGGGGCCTGCGGCAGGGCAGTGCGGAGAGCGCTGTGCTCTACCTCCTCCTCTTAGAACCTCTCCTGCGGAGCCTTGCCTGCAAGGCGCGGGGAGATGCTCGCCGTGCGGTGCCGCCCCTTGTGCAAGCGTACTGTGATGACCTCCTGTTGATAGCGCACTCCCTGCCGCAATTCCTGGAGTATGCAGCGGCGATAGCGCAGTACCTCACGGACATGGGCATGTCCCTCAACGTCGGCAAATGTGCCTATGCCAATACTGCTCGCATCCATTCGATCATGGTGTGCTTGAGCCCAGGGAACACGGCGGCCCCATGGGTATGCTTACGCGCCAAGGGCACGGTGCCATACTTGGGCCTGCGCCTCGATCCCAGGGGGGTGGCAACCATGAAGGAGAAACATGTACTCCGGTGTGAAGCTCTGCTGGGCTGGTGCAAGAACACGTTGGGGCCGGCGTCGGTGCCTCATGAGGTGATGGCGGCTGTGGTTGGAGGCATCGTGCGGTACGCGGCGCCCTACCCGTCCGACACGGCGGAGGCGGTGATCAAGCTGAATACTGCCATCAAGGCTGCGCCCTTGCAATTCGAGAAGCTGCCCAAGGACCTGTCCAACGTAGCGGTGCGGTCGGGTCATGGGTTACGATTGGCGGATGTCCAGGTTATCTGCCGCTACTCCGTCGTAGCGACCATGGCTCAACTCACATACCACAGGTCGACGACAGTCCGGGATGAGCTGCGGGCCACGCTCCGGGACATACACATGCAGTACGGAGTGTGCGGGCAGTTCATGGTGCCCTTTGCGTCATTCGCCACCCACGCTGGCAATACGTGGGTGGACAGGGTACTCCGGGCGATGGGGACGTTGCGCGTAGGACTTCTCATGCCATCGTCATTGTACTGGTGTGTACACGCCGATCTGCCGCAGGTGCAGTGCGCGGGGCGGAAATGGGTGTCCCAATCCTATACCTTCAAGGGTAGGGGCATCTGCGTTCTCACGGGGCCCCGCACGGATGCGGCGGTACAGTCCCTGACTGATCCCGCAAATGACCTCCTGCATGCGCGGCTCCCCTGTCCTGCGCCTGGGCACTGGGCTGTCCACCTCCAGGAGTGTCATGAGGACCACCTGCACCTTCCGCACGCAGGAGTAGGGCCCCATCAGCTGGACCACGTGTGGTTCACGGGGCTCTGCGACGTCTTCCGGCTGCAGCTGCCTAGTCCGTTGACTCACCGTCTAATTCTCCCGGTGCCCCGCAAGAAGGCCAGCAAACGCAATAGACAGTCCACTGCAGGGGACGTGTATGTGGTGGGCGGGTACAGGGAGGAAGGATGGGACCCGGCCAACCCGGGGCTGTCCATGCCGTTCGTCCCGCTAGCCGCCCTCCTGTTTCTGTTGGGGGACGTCTTTGAGGGTTACCAGCAGCAAGACGATCCGGCGTCCGTCCCCCTGCTCACACCACACGCCGGGGGCGGCGTAAACCCGTCACCACTGTGGGTTGTGCACGGGCGGCCAGCGTTTTCCAGGGCATGCGCGGCGGTGCACGGGTGCTGCGAGTGGGCAATTGTCCTTCTGCTGCCAGCAGGCCCTGTCCCGGATCCTGATGAGTTCTCGGTCCCGGAAGTGGTTCGGATGTCCAATGTGCCGCACGATCCGCACGTCGCCGTCATGTCGTTGCGTGATGGCGGCGCGGTGGAACAGGGATTTGTAGTGGTGTACCAGCCCTCATGCTCCGCAACGGTTTGGGGGGCGGAGTATACCACCGCCCTTGACGCCATCAAGTCAGTCTGCGGATGTGACCTGGCCTGGAGACCACATGCGGTGTATCGGCCGAAGGTAGTCCTGTCCCCGGAGCTCACGGCCTCCAGCGCGGCGTCCCTTGGAAGAGTCGTGCAAAGCCCCCACTCCGACGTGGCATGGCTGGAACCCCACCGATACTGCTGGGTGCCGGTGGCGACTAAAGTCACAGGGAGACGACGCCACCAACGTGGCGGTGGCCAGCCACGGGGGCCCCACGTGGACGGGTGCCATCTACGGCACGGTCCCGGAGGCGGAGATCATCGGCGCGGCGGCATACCTGTTGCACACGCCCCCGTCAGCGTGCGCGGTGCACGTGGTGGATGCGTCCATCATAGGAGCGCATCTCCGCAGGGCGTAGGAGGCCTTGTACCGTGACATCAAGGGGCCGACATCGCATCTGGTCAACCAGCACGCGCCGAGCTGGATAGTGGAGGGGCTGCGGCGACTGCCACGCCGAGTTGGGGGGCCACACCACTGGGTGGTGAGGCAGAGCTCGCACTTGGCGGCGGTCCCGCTCGAGGCGCCGGACACTGCCGCGGCCCGTGCAATGGCCCCGCCTGTTCATCTCGTCGTGCCGAAGGAGCACGCCATCCTCTTGGTGCCGGGGGATGATGGAGAGCTCGAGCTGCGTGTGCCGTCCATGCAAGCCCTTCAGCACGTCCGGAAGATGGAGTGGCGCTCGCTTGCGGCGCGCGCCAGGGCCCACACGCCACTGGCTGGCGCCTGTGAGGCGGTACCCCTAGGAGCTGTCCACCACGGCCCCACGCATAGGAATATGCTGCTGGCACGTGACGGTCGCTTGTCCACCATGCAGGTCATGCGACGGTGGAGGCAGAAGCTCACGCGTGTGGCAATACCGGCCCACCCCTGTATCTTCTGTGGGGGACCGGAAGAGGACATTGGCCACATGCGCTTGCTGTGTGCGCGGGACGAAGAGGTGGCAGGGCTCCTGTGCAGGCGTGTGGAGGAGTTCACAGCGGAGCTACCCTTGACGGACAGGGCGGTGGAGTTCGTGGCTTGGAGGGAGCACGGCTGCAGGTGGACGGAATCCCTGATGGCGGGTCTCGTCCCCGGGGACCTGAAGCGGCAGTTCGCTGCGGTGCGGGCGGCGTCGTCCCGGGGCCCGGCGAAGGCCAAGCTCTTTGTGGAGGACATGGTCCAGGTTGGGGAAGATGTGTATGCCCGCAGGAACCATCGGCTCGCCCAGATCATGCAGCCGCCGATGCAAGATCGGAGGAGGGCGCTGTACGCGTTCCTGCGAGGTGACACGCCCTTCTGCCCGCCGGCAGGGAGAATCCAACGGCGTCCGCCGTGGAACCCGTTTGCCGGCCTCCCCGGCGACCTGCAGGCGACCTTTCAGAGGGCACCGCTGCACGCGCTGCTGGTGCCACGGTCGTACATCGCGCACGAAGAGGCCATGTCCTTGTTCCCTCACTGGATGGCGGCGGTGGCGCAGGCCTTCAGCCAGTGGATCGGTTCCTGGGTGGCACGGGACATCCCGGCATTTAGGGAGTGGTCCCGCGTGGTGTCCGCGCAATCGTGGGCCACGGTGCGTGGTACCATGGTGAGAGGCCCTGACGGCCAGAATGATTCCTGGCTCCAGGTGTACACCAACCATCCGGCTGTAGGGAACATCATGGGGTGGCCTCGCGAGGTGCTGCCAGTCTTTCAGCAGCCTCTGTGCGGTCTCCCAATTCTGGCGGTAGCGGTCGTGCTTGACGTGGAGACGTTGTGGCTGTATGACCGGCAGCTGCGGCGAGCCATACCAGCGGTCACGGAGCGGCGGTCCATGGCCGTGTTGGTGGGCTCCAAGCAGCTGGCACGGGTACAGGGCGACGACGCGCAGGGCCACGTCACGGAGGCCATGTTCTCTCTGCCAGAAGGAGACGAACACGTGGCTGCCGATGCCCGTCACACCCTTGACACCCTAGGCCTCGAGGCGGTCGCTGAGGCACGGGCGGGGGGACAACGCTTGGTTCTCGCATCCGCCAGGGGCCCGGGGCGAGACGGGGTCGATGTCATCGGGGAGGTCTTACAGGACTATGGTTGGGAGCTCCAGACGCATGGCACACGCAGACCCAAAGTTGCGCGGTGGCCCCGGCTGCTTGAGAGCCTGCCGATGCTGTCCAACGGGCGACCGATACTCCGCCCGGTGTCTACGTGGGAGGAAGCGAGGCGCAGCCTGCTCAGTTGTGCCACAGCATGCGCGATGGCAGGTGCTTTGCTCAGACTCCAGGAAGCATGTTGTGATGTATGGCATGACCTGTGGTCGCAGTGTTGTGATGGTAACTGCGTTCCGTCGCGGTCTCTGCTTCCGCAGCGATGGCGCGGGTGCGGAGAGACAGCGTCGGTTTGGGTTCATCAATGTGCCTCCGTCCCACTATGCGGGACATGTAGGGAGCGTGCAGATAGGGGGTGGCCTAAGGAGAGGTGGGCACTGCGGCACTCTGGGCAGATGTCCTCGAGTGCCTGGAGGACAATCCAGAGTGACCTCCCGGGGACGGCGGTGACGTGGTTATGTGTGCATAGGGGATTGCGACGGCGTGGTCGTCAGGTGGGCCGTGTGGCGGGCGTACTTGGGATGGCGTGGCGGTCTGGGAGGAACACTCACAAGGGGTACGCGGAGTTCAAGGTGACGGTGTACTGGCGTCATGGGGGTTTACGCGGCGGTACTGGGGTCCGTATGGTGACGGTACGCGGCGGTACTGGGGAACCGTACTATGGGGGCGCTGTGGGGGTGCATGGCGGTACTGGGGTGTCCCCCTGACCCCTCTAACATCTCAGGGGGCGCGTAGGGGCATCCCGTGGCCCCGTTAACAAACTAGAGGGACCGTGCCTGCGGGCATGTACATAGTCTAACCTCTGACCATGGCTTTGCGGTTGCGATGGTGCGTGTCGTGGCGGCTCGCAGGTGGCATCGGCGTGGCAACAGCGATAATGCGCGGCGTCGTAGCGATGAGTATGCGGTCGCCTCACCATTTGTAGCGACTTACTCCTGGGGGGCGCCAGTCCGGTCGGCTAGAGGCGGGGAGAGAGGAGGAGCAGCATGCTTAGTGGTCCGGGGGGTGACGCACGGGCCAATACTATAAGTAGGCTCGCCACGTCGTCGGTGGGGGCCGAACCTGCGGCCTGGCCGCTACTGTGGCGGAAGAGGCGCAACCACGGGAGCTCGCCAATCAGTGCAGGTAAGGGTCAAGGGTAGGCGCCAGGGCAAAGTATGTGGGCCAGATGAGGTGCACCTGGTTACCACGGCCCGGGGCGAGCCTCTGGTGGGTACCCCCACAGGGGGTCGATAACCAAGCTACGGCACCCACCAGCCCGAATCCCAGCCAGCGATATTCACGGGTTGCGCCACTCCCGTCGCGTAGCGGCCGGCGTCCCCCCTGTAGACCCTCACGTTATAATGTACGTGGGCAAGTGGATGCCTCGCAGCTGATTGGGTACTGGCCCCTGCCATGGAGTCCCGGCACGATATATATCTGGAGTGTGTTTCTGAACTATACTAGGGGACTGGTGTGGTGGGTCGGCGACGAACAATGTTGGGACATGGGGGCGATGAAAGCTGAGGGCCAGGCTAGGCTGGAGCCTCCCAGAAATACTGGCTATGCTTATACGGGTTATTGCGTGCTAGCAGTGGGATATGGGGAGTCAGGGGTGATGGGCATACGCAGCTGGCATTGGATTACGTTGGGGTCATGGGTGCAGGACGTCTCCACGATGGCGGGGGTACGCGAAAGGCGGAGATTCCGCCCTTGCTTCGCCGCATGCGTGCTGCTTTGTACCTTGGTTGCCGCTTTGCGCCGGACAGGGAAGCCCTTGCTTTCTGCTTGTTGCTGTGCTGGTGCGTTGCTGTGCCTTGCCCCCATACCCCCGGCGAACAAACGGACCATCGTCCGTCGCCGTTGCTAATGCTAACGCTTTGCAGTTGCCACTGCCCCCAAAGCCTGGTTGGCCGGTATCCCCGGCCCTCTGGGTCCTCCGTCATGATGTGGGCCACCTCAGGCAGCCCTGGGACCCACGGGATCGAGCGAGGCGGGAACCACCTGTCGGCGCGAGATGCCCGGTAACTCCAGTAGACGGCATGATAAGTGGTTATGACTATGACTATGACTGTATATATCTATCTATCTATCTATCTATCTATCTATCTATCTATCTATCTATCTATCTATCTATCTATCTATCTATTTATCTATCTACCTATCTACCTACCTACCTACCTACCTACCTACCTACCTACCTACCTACCTACCTACCCTAGCGGAGTCCCCCCTGGCGAATCCGAGGTTCGTCCTCGAAGGGGCACAAGGGCCCGGGGACGCCGCCGGCTTTTTTCGGCCACGCCGGACGGAGCTCCCACTGGCGACCCCCCCCCCCATGGGAGGGGACACACAACAACCGCCACGCCCCCCCCCCCCCCCCCCCCCCCACCCAGCCACCCCCCCCCTCCCCCCGGAAAATGGACTCCGGCGCGGAGGGTTGGGTATATAGTCCCATGCCGCGCAGCCATGAATCGACATGGCCCAACACTGGGGGACACACGCCCGCCCCCCCCCTCGCTCAAGAGGGGCTTCCGTCGTCCCCCGGGCAGGGAGCAACCCCCCCCCCCCCATGGAGCGGCCGCCTCCGGGGGTCCTCGCCCATCCCCCGGAGGCCTCTCCGGGTTCGCCCCCGAGCCAGCACAGCCCTCCCTACCCCCTCCAGCCGCAGCCCTAGGGCCCGCCCGGCGTCCCCCGCGCCGGCCCGCGAACTCCCGGGACCTAGGCCTCAGAGCCCCGGTGCCGAGCCCCGCCCCCCCCCCCCCGGTATGCCTCCGGCGGGGCCCGTCCCGGTCCAGTTCGGCCACGAGGGGACGGCGTGGCGCTCCCCCCGCCTCCACCAGGATTCGCCCCGGTGGATGATGCTCGGCGGGATTCGTCCCCGCCCAGCGGGGTGCGGGTCCCACGCTGACCGCGGCCCCTCCATCGTCGCGAGCGCCCCGGCCGACTTTGGCCAGCCCCGGCCGCTCCTCCGCCCCGGTCGGCCTCACGGTGAAGCTCGGCGGCTGGGCTCACCCCCCCGTTCCCCGCCCGCGCGCCCGCCCGCACGCTGCCGGCCCCCCACCACCCCACACACATGCCGCCCCCGCCACCTTGCCCTCTCCCGCTTCCCCCTCTTTCTCATGTGACACTCGACATTGTGGTGGACTTCGCCGACCACCGACGTGGCTGCGCGCGGTTGACCGCACCCTGACCCCCCTGCGACCCTTGCACAAGAACCAACCGGGGGGGGGCCAACGGCCCCCGGGTGGGGACCCCAGGACCCTGGAAGGGGACCCGAGGACCCTGGGCGGGGACCCGAGAACCCCTAGCGCTCGGCCTTGGACCTGGAGGGCGGTGGGGCCCGCAGGTGTGCGGTTCGAGCCCCCGCCGCCCTCCCGCCGACTACACTGACCCCCGGACCACCCCCCTGGACCCCACCCTTGCAAGGGCGGCGCGGCCCGCATGTGCGGTTCGAGCCCGCGTCGCCCACTGACGCAACATACAGGCAGTGCGGGCCGCCAGGAGAGCGGATGGGCCCCGCACTGCCCCGAGCGCCCCACCCCACACCAGCTGGCGCTATAGGCCCGGCAGCGCCTGGCGGGCTGTTGTGCAGGGGGGGCAAGGCGACCGGGCGCTTCGTACCCGCCCCCAATGGGGGTACCCACGGCACCGTGCACAGACACCCGTTGGGGGAAGCCACCCTACCCCCCCCCCCCACACACAGGACCCACAGGAAGGAGGGATTAGCGCCGGGCAACGGCCTCACCCAGGCCGAGGGAAGGTGCCAACCGCCAGGCCCACCCTGCCCCCCCGCGTCCTCTTCAATGTCCTCCCCCTTGGCCGATACGGCCCACAGTCCCCGCGGCGGGTAAGTTCCTGGGTCGAACCCTAAGAACTTCGGTGACGGAAACACAGGCCGTGCTTTCGCACCCAGCCGATGTGGGGAGCCTCCGCCCCCACGGGATCCCAGGGCACCCCGGCCATGCCAGCCGGCGATAACCCACCGCCGGCGCCCCGAATCCCCACCCCAGGCTTTCCGGCCTTAGTTCCCACTCAGTTCCCTCTCAGCATTCTCGCCACTTCCTGGTAGTAAGCGACTAGGTAGCAGGGCACACCCCCACACCTCCGCACAACACGCCCCCCACAGCCCTCACACCCCCCGCGAACCCGCACCGGGGGCCCAGCTCTGGTCCGTTGTCTTTCGAGCCCCCCCCCCCCCCTCTGGCACGCCGCGCCGCGCGCGGCATGCATGACACAGCTGGCCCGCACCCCAGCCCGCACCAGTGGGACCACCCCCTCCCACCCCCCCCCCCCCACCCACCGACCCTGCCAACCGACACGCCCACACCGCTGACGACACGCCCCGCTGCTACCACCACCCGAGACAGACCCGCCCGCCCCCCCTTCCTTCTTTGCGCCACTGCCGGTGGCACTGTTCGCTCTGCATGCCGGAGCCTTCGGGCCTTGAGCGCTTGCCTCGGCTTCTTTCGTCCCCCCCCACGCGCGCGCCCCGCCTCACTCGCGGTCCGACACCTCCGCCCGTGTAATCCGCCGGCTGCAGTCCTCCCGCCCCCCCCCCCCTACGCACCGTAACTCAGGCCCTCCCATGCTCCGCTCCCCGCAGGCACCATGGCACACCCATTCACTGCCTTGTCCCCCGACCTACAGCGCGAACAGTTGACGGCGGCCGACGCCTGGCCCCTCCTGTCCATCGCCCTGGACTCGCAGCAACCCCCACGCCTCCTCGTCTCTGCGCGCCACATGCCAGCGAATGTGGACGTCCTCTCCATCCCGCTGGCAGGCTCCCCCATTGAGACCAGCCCCCTCCTGTGGTGGTTCGCCTTCACCGAGCAGCTCACCGAACAGGAGATCTCCCTCCTCACCACCCACCTCGACGCCTCATGGCTCCCCTACGCCTCCTGCATGAGCGCCATAATCGACTGGGGCGCCCGGGCCTCCCCCCGCGACCAAGCCAACCTCGGCTCTGCCGCCCTCGCCCACATTTCCCCCTTCTCCCCCGACCTCCCCCCCTCCGTCCCCTTCCGCCGCCTCTCCGACCTCCTGGCCTTCGAGGAGGCCATCAAGCCCAAGGTCGCCGGGTCGCCCTCCTCCACTGGCCGGTGACCTGGGTGGCCCAGCAGACCGGCTCCCGGCTGGCCTGCCCCCCCCTCAGCTGCGTCGCCGACCCCGCCACCCCCCACGTCAACGTCCCCGCCCCGTGCCCTCTCTCAGCCCAGCGGTGGTACACCGAGTTCAACCATTGGAAAGACGATGGTTCGATTCAGACCCTCACACTCTCCACGGCCATCGCCGCGGCCGCCCGCCGCGCCCACCCACCGGCAAGTGATCCCCCCGCGGCCCCCAGGGCCCCCGCATCCGCCCCCGCCCCCCCCCCCCAACGCTTCTCAGCCCTCGTCCCTGCCCCCCCCCCCCCCGTCCCCCGCCTAAGCAGCCACCCGCGCAGCCCCCGTCTGATTGGGATACTCTCTTCCAGGCGGGCCCCGACCCGAGCTCCCGAGCTCCCAGGACACACTGTCCTTACTCGACGGGCTCTCCGCAGTCCCCGAGGCCGACGCCCACCACACGGCCTTGTGCATAGTGGCCATGGGCAAGAGCTGCCACCTGCCCCCCAGGACCGTGCAGCACCTCTCGGTCTCCACGACCACCGCCAGCTTGGTTCTCGCCGCCAAGGGAGCCTGGCACTCCTGCCCCGACCTCCACAAGCCCACCCTCCGGCTCCACATCAACAAGCTCCTCACCCTGGTGTCACAGCGGTACGGGGCCGCGGCCTCCTCCGCTGCCTCCCTGCCCGCGCTCCAGGCCATCCAGCCCCTCATCACCGCCGCACAAGCCCATTCCGACACCCCGTGGCTGACCGCAGCCTTCACCATCGCCAGCGCCCCCACCTTCCCCATAGACGCCTACCAGGCCCTCCAGCACGTCAACTCCGCCGACACCCTCCGCGCCGCCATCGCGCGACTTTGCGGCCGCCTCTCCACCCCGGCCCAGTTCCAGGAGCTCATCTCCTACACCAAGACCGCCCTGCCCTCCCCCGCACCACAGCGGACCTGGACTGGTTCCGTCTTGGCTCCTCCGCCCCACCTACGCCCTCCCTACAAGCCCCAGGCGCTGCCACCCCGCCCGCGCCACTCCCCGCCCCGCCCTCCCTCGGCCTGCTGCTCCCCCCGGGCGCCCCCGCACTTCCCGCCACCGGCACCACCTCCGCCTCCACAGTACCCACCCTCTCCCCCGTCGGCGCCTCCCCAACGGGCTCCGGCATCGTCCGCGTCTCCCGCCTCCGCCTTGGCCCACACGCCTCCATGGCTGTCACCCTCACGCACAACCTCCAGACCGTCGTGTATGTCACGGACGCTGACGCCCGCCGCGGTCACGCATGCGCCGCCATCACCCCCGCCCTGCACGCCTCCCTGCTCGCCTCGCTGCCCACCCGCATCATCCAACACCCCGAGGGCTGGTCACTCACAGTCCAAGGCAGGCGTGACAACGGCCAGCTCTGGCACGCCCCGGCCGCCACACTCAACACCCCCCCATCCCATCGGCCACCCGCCCCGAGCGACTCTCACCCCCGCCCTGCCAAACGCAGCCGCCAACAGTCCCCCCCCCCCGCGCCTCCCCCCAACGCTCACCGCGGCACCACGGCCGCACAACACCCTCGGCCGCTCCGTCAGGCAGAGCGGTCCGCGGCCGCATCTTCCCCAGCCCCCGCAGGCACAACTGGCTCGCCCTGCCCAACACCCTCCCCGCCTCTTGCGCACCCGACCTCCCGGCCATCGCTTGGGCTGCCGTGCTCGCCGGCCGATACCCCCTCTCGCACGACGCCCGCCGCGCTGGCGCAAGCCTCCTCCGCCGGCTTGAGCCCCCTCACCAGCCCTTCTTACGGGAGGCCCCCCCTCACCCGTGCGCCCCGCCACCCGGCCACGGCCGGCGCATTTGCCTCCACTACGGCTCCCTTCGCCGCCCGGCCCTCGAGCTCTGCCCCGGATGCACCCACTCCGTTGACCTCCTCCCCCTCACGCTCCCCCTGGCCACCCCCCTCCCCCCTGACGCCCCTCTCGACCTGCTGCACGCCGCCCAGACCGTCTCGTCGCTCCTCCCCGCACTCCTCACCGCCGCCCTTCCCACCGTACTTTGCTGGCTCGCCTCCTTCCCCCCCAACGTCATGACTCCTCCTTCTGGATCACCCCACCTCTGCACGTGGGCGACAGGTGCACCGCCTACTGGGACACCACCCACATTCCGCCAACCTCCCTCCCCCCGTCCCCGGCGTACGCACGCACCTCGGGCCCGGCCTCCGCGTGGGCGCTCCGCCCGAACCTCCCCGACGCACCGCTCGTCGTTTCCCCCGCCTGCCCCGACTGCGGCCGCCCCAGACCTCACTCTGCCTTCGTCGACCTCCCCGCATCCCTCGCCGACCTCTGGCCCCACTTCTTCTGCACCTCCCCGCACAAGGCCCCGCCGATATGCACGCGGGACACCGCCTCCCGCTGTGTCGTCGGCTTCCAGGGCATGCTCCTCCACGGAGCGGTCCCTGTCTCGGCCGTTCCGTGGGCCACCCCCTGCGCGCCCCCGCCAGACCCCCTCCTCTGGCCGACCCCCGCCTTCGTACTCTCCCTCCCCGATCCCCGAGACCAGGCGGCCACCCCCTTCCGGGACACGTCACTCACCTTCCTCACTCACAACTGGGGCGGCATCTGCGGCCAAGTCTCCCTCGCCCGCACCTAGCTCGAAGCCCTGTCCCCTGACGTTGTCGCCGAGCAGGAGCTCTCGGACACGGCCACGGCTCGCCCCACCCTCCCCCGGCGATACGAGGCCCACTACGGCTCTGCTTCGGGCCAGGGCTCGGGCCTCCGCACGGCGTGGCTCCGGTCCCCACGCGCCCCCTCTCAGCCCGCCGACCTCGTCTACGACAGACCGCACTGGATAGCCTCCGCGGTCCCACTCTCACTCGGGGGCCGCGCCCTCCTATTCAACTCTCACCTCCCCCCGCGCCTCTCCTACTCCGAGTGGTTGTCCGAGGTCAAGCTCATGAACCACCTCCGCGCCCGCATGCGGCCCAACCTGTGCGTCCTCCTCGGCGACCTCAACAGCACGGGCGCCCCGGGCACCCCCCTGGCCTCCGCACTCGGCGCCCTCCCCTCTCTTCTTGGCACCGCCTCATCCCCCCCGCCACCCCCACCAACTTCACCACTCGCCACTGCGCACCCCGTGCCACCGCCATCGACCACAACTTCGCCTCCGGCCCCATCACCTCCCACACCCACCACGTCCTCCCTTGCCACACCTCCCACGCCATGGTGCTGGCGCAAGTCACCCTACATCACCGCTCCTCCGACGCCCACTCTTGGCGCCTCTTCCGATGGCGCCCGGCAACCCCCGAGGACATGGACTCCCTCTCCGACGCCCTAGATCTTGCGTGGGGCTGGCTCTCCCTATCCCCCGCCCTCCCCGACCACTACATCGCCACCCACCACTTCATAGCGCACGCAGTCCTCCCCCGCCCGCCCGACACCCCCACCCTGCTGCGTCACGTTGCTCGGTTCACCTTCCCCCTCTCCACCCACGACCTGGCCGCCCAGTCCTCGGCCCTCCAGGAGGCGTCTGCCGCCCGCGGCCACGTCTCACGGACAACAGTCCTCGCCTCCCCCTCAATCACCTCCGCCACCCGGACCGTCCTCCGACTAGCCTCCCCGCCCCTGGAGCCGTCCCACGGCATACTCTTCCACCCGGGGGCCACCCTCGCGACTCGCGAGGAGCGGCTCGCCGAGGTCACAGCCCAGTCCCGGTCCCAGACTGCCAATCGGCACGTCTCCGTGGACCATGCCTTCTTCGGCGCCCGCTGCCTCCCGGACCTCTGGCTCCCCCTCCGTCACCCACCCACCGACCTCACGCTCCCTCTCCTCCGCGACGCCCTCCGCGCCAACGCTCGCCCCGAGTCCCCCGTTTCGCTCATGGCCTATGCCCTAGCCCGCAAGTGCCCCCCCCTCATCACCACCACCTCCCTTGCCCACCGCCGCATGGGCAAACGCTCCCTCGCCGTGTCCACCGACAACGTGGCACGCGCCGCCCTCTTCTGCAGCGGTGGCAGCGTACACCTGGGGCTGCTACACCTCCTCCTCCAACTGAAGTCCGGCACCCCAGGCGTCTCCAACGAGACCGTCCGCTACGGTCTCTACAAGGGGAAGCCCACCAAGCCCCTCCCCCGTCACCTCACCCGCTCCTTCCGCCCCGTCGACGTGGAGTCGGGCGTCTCCGGCGCGGCCTCCGGCATCGCCACGACCCGCCTGGCCGCCGACCTGGAGCTCACCTCCACCTACACCCCAGCCTCCTTCGCCTACCGCCCCGGCCACTGCGCCCTCGGCCTCGCCCTCGCAGCCCGCGCCGCCACCTACACCGCCCTCTCCACCCACGGCACCTACGCCATCTGCGACTGGGACGAGTCAGACGCGTACCTCATGGTACTGCGCCAGGACAACTCCCGCCTCTGCTCCCACCTCCGCGCCTCGTGGGACTTTGGCCCCTGGGCAGACGGCTTCTACACCCGCCTGGTCATCCGCGTGGCCACCCGCGAGGGGTTCACCCACATCTTCAGCACGGAGGAGGGGGGCAACCAGGGCGATGGATGCGCCCAGCTCCACTACCAGGCCCCCAGCCTAGTGATCACCAGGGCCATGCGACCCAACTCCTCCATCGCCCTCCCGCTCGACATCCCCGGCCACTCAGTATCCCTCCCCGCCACACACCTCACGTACTGCGACGACCGCCGCTTCATCACCCCCTCCCTCGCGGACGTGGCAGCCATGGCCACCGACTGCCGCGAGTGCTCCCGCCGCGCCTGCCGCATCATCCACCCGGAAAAGCAGGAGTTCTCCCTCATTGACTCCCGCCCGGGCCGCCCCACCCTCATCACCGCCGACGTCCCGCGGCACACCATCACCACCTCTACCACCCCCCCCGGAGGTCGTCGGCATCCCCATCCTCCCCAAACTCCCCCTCCTCCGCGTCATCAACAAATCCCGCACGGCCCTCGACCGGGCTCGCAAGGCCAGCCGCAACCGCGAGGCCTGCCCCATCCTCCAGCTCCGCTCCCTCCACGCCTTCGGCCTCTCCCCCCTCGACTACGTCACCTCTGGCGCCCTCATCCCCCCCCCTTCCCTCCGCCCCCACCAGGCCGCCATCAACGACGCGTACCGCCGCGCCTTCCGCCTGCCTCCGTGGGCCCACACAGCCTTCCTCCACCTCCCCATCCAGCTACGCGGCCCCGGCGCCCCCATCTTAGCGTACTGAGCCCCCCTCAACCTCCTCCGGACTTACCTCCGAGCCTCCTGGGGCCCCAACACCCTCGCGGTAGCCGCTACGGCGTCCCTCATCTCCCCACGCCGCCCCACCTCATGGCTCACCGAGGGGCCCGCCCTGGCGCAAGCACTCGCCCCCCTCGACGTAACAGTCCTCCTCCTCCCCTCCCCACTCGTACGCCCCGCCCCGCAGCACCACTCCGGCTCGCTGGCCCCCCTCCAGTCCCTCCCCTACGTGGTGGTCGCGTGTGAGGGCAGCCAAGAGGGCACCCGCCTCGGCGCGGGTTTCCTCCTCTGGCACCCCCGCCACGGCACACTCTACCGCGGCTGGCTTGGCCTCCACGCCCTCGCCGGCCACTCCACTGACGCTGAGTGGATCGCCAAGATCGCCGCCATGTTCGCCCTCGGCGGCTGGACCGGCGAGGCCCTCTTCGCCTCCGACTCCACCGCCTCCCAGCTCTGCGACCTCACTCGTGGCCCGCCCCCCACTTCCGCCCTCTCCATCCCATACCGGGCGGCCCTTCTCTCCACCACCTTCCGCATGCACGAAGCCTGGCTCCCCGCACAACACGACTCCGGCTCCAGCAGCCACCTCGCCTCCCTCAACGCCGAGGCCGACAACCTGGCCCGCCGCGGGCTCCACACAGCCTCCCCGGGGACCGTCCCTTGGGCCACGCTCTACCACGGCCACGTCATGGCGCTCCGTGACGGCGCGCTCTTCTTGAGCCCCGCCCGCGCCGCGGAAGCGGCGTACGTAGCCGCCACCGCTTGCTCCCACGCACAGCTCCTCCGGCCCCACCCCCCAGGCTGGTCCTCCCACCTTCTCCGCCTCGCGTATGAGCGCGCCGAGGTCCCCGCGCTGGCCCTCCACCGCGTCATGCACCTATGGCTGCTGCGCTCCCAGGACCACCCCCCATGGCTACGGGGGCGTGGCATGCCCCTTCTGTCACCGCCCCTACCCGGACGCCGCCGCCCACCTCCAGTTCCACTGCCCCCCCCCACTTCGCCCTGCAGTTACTCCTGGCGTGGCGCCTCTTCACGTGCCCCCCGGTGCTGGCAGCCACAGCCGGCCACGCCCCCCGCCTCAGCTCCCCCTATGAACTCCGCACGGCCACCGCCACTGTCTTTCTCACCAGCCACCTCCCAACAGCCCCGCTCCCCGGCTCCCCGTCACAACTGGGGTTCAGCATGCTGGGCATGTGGCACTCCTCCTCCCCCCATGGCACCCCCCCTCTACTGGACAGTGCCGGCAGGGCAGCGCTTGTCACAGAGCTACTCTCCACCCTCAGCACGACACACACGTTGCTGACGACCCTCCTCCGCCAGACCCCCAGCCACATCACTGCCCCGCCCCCCCCCCCCTCCCTCCGCACGTCCCCACTCCGCCCAGCACCCAACCCCTCACGCTGCGGCACAGCATCGCCCTGGTCTGGCTCTTCCGCCACTGCGCCACGTGGCGCCTAACGGTGGACCGCCTGCCCGTGGTCCCACTCCCCCAAGCCACTCTCCCGGGGCCGCACCCCGCTCACGTCGTGTTCTCCCCTTCGTCGCGAGCTGCGGACATCCTCCCCCTCCTCGCCGCCACCCCCCCCCCCCGGGCAACGCATCCTGCTTGCCGCGAATCCCTCGGTCCTCAGTGAGGTCCTCATCAGGCACGCCGACGCCCTGCACGTGCGCCCCCTGCTGCCCCACCTGCACATCGCACTGGCCCCCGGCACGCCCGTCGACCCCACAGTGTGGGGCGCGCAGTGAAGCCGCCGGCCACAGAACGGCCCGCCCGCGCCGCCCCGCGACCGCCAACGGCCCCCGCGCCCACCTGGCACCGCCTCCGTCTGGGCCGCCCGCCGCTACCCAGGCCTCGACCCCCCGCCGGCCACGCCGCGCGGCCTCCCACACACGGGACTCAGGGACAGGCACCAGGGAACTATAGCTGGACCATACGCACCACGCCAACTGACATGTACCCTTGTGCCAGTGCTCCGTGTGCTCCCGCCCTTGTGCCCGCCCTCCCTGCCGACCGACGCGCGCGCGCACACACACCACCGGGCGCGAGGCGGCCACACCACGACACGCACAGAGGTGACTAGCAGCCAGAAACGCCACACACGAACCTCCCCTCGCCCCCGACGACGGCTAGGCTCACGGGCCAGCGCCCCCGGCCGCACCGCGGCAACACACGAGGAACGGCCACCTCGGCGGGATGTTCGGGCAAGGCGCGGTGTGACCGCGGACCCGGGCGTGCCTTCCCCACTCCAAGGTCCGCGCCCAGCCCCCCCCCCCCCTCCCCCGCCGCTTCGCACCGGTCGGGTCACCCTCCCCCCCGAAGCGGGGGAGGGCTCCAGGGTAACACCCACAGGTGGCTCCTCCCTCCTCCACGCACCCCCCCCCCCCCGACATGGCGGCCCCCCCTCCCCCCCCCCCCCCCTCGGTCGTTGTCGGCGCCCGCCCGGCGAGCGTTGCGCTGGCCGACTGCTCCCTTGCGCCCTGCCCAGGGAGAGCGTGTTTGGCAATTTCTCCCGCCGGCACGTGCTGGGTGCCACAACAACAACAACAACAACAACTACCGACCAACCTACCTACCTACCTACCTACCTACCTACCTACCTACCTACCTACCTACCTACCTACCTACCTACCTACCGACCTACCTACCTACCTACCTACCTACCTACCTACCTACCTACCTACCGACCTACCTACCTACCTACCTACCTACCTACCTACCTACCTACCTACCTACCTACCTACCTACCTACCTATCTATCTATCTATCTATCTATCTATCTATCTATCTATCTATCTATCTATCTATTTCTCCCCATAGATAGATAGATCTATATATCTATCTAAGGATAAGATTTTGCCCCAGTTCACAGCAGCTCGCTTGCTGCTTGCTAGAAGCCCTGTTCCATCCTGAACCCAACCCCATCCATTTCTCTTTTTGAGCCTGGGCATCTACGGCCTTGTCCAAGCTACAGTAGGCGTAGGGACCGTATTGATTTGGGACTTTTGCGTAGCTATTACAAGGGGGGGGGGGTACCTGCCCCCCCCCCCCCCCCACCACACCTGTCACCACCAGGAACTCTCTGCGTGCTGCCCCTTGTGCCGTACCCATTTGTGTGGCATCTGTTTTGGTGCTGTTCGCGTTCCACAGACCATCAATCAGATTTGGGATGTCGCTCTGCTGTACCACGTCCCCAGCGTCTGCAAAGAGGCCCGTGCTTTGCTGCGCGCTTGCGCAGGTCTGTGGCCGGGCTGCCTCGCTGTGCGGCGCCGGCGCGGGGCGTTGGGTTGCGGTGGCGCACAGCGGACTAGAGCAGGAATGGGGATGGGGGCGGGGGAGGGCAAAGAAACTGCACGAAACGGGGGCGTTTGGTGTTGTTGGGCGCCATGTGCCGGAGGGAACAGGCTTTCAACGCTGGTTGTGTGGCCCATCACCCAAGGCCCACCGAATGGGGATTGCAAGCCGCGTCCCTCACCCGGCGCTGCTGCAGGGGTTTCCGGAAGGGACGGCACTCTTTCGTTTGTTGTTGATACCGGGGGGCCCTCAATACGCCAACTACTGGGCGCCGCTGATGCGCAAACGGCACATCCTGCCACATCCAGCACAGCCCCGGCACACCAACGACTGGGCTCCGCGAACGCGGAAACGACACCAGCAAGAGCACCGACCGCAGCGGCCGACAGAACGCAGCGGCCCGACGCAGCATGCGAAGGGAAGAACGGGGGACTGTCCAGGGCCCCGGAAAGGAACAACGACCCGACGGAATGGGTGGGGGGAGGGGGGTTTAGGAACCGCCGAAATTTGTGGTGGCGAAATTTGGCGCAGCAAAAGTGCGCCAAATTCTGCGGCGGTATTTGAACGTCGAAACCATTTTTCTCGGTGTCATTGCTGGCTGTCTTGGCATGCACAGTTCTATTGTGCCCAACAGCCGCCGAGAAATAACAGCAACCAACCAAAGGCCCGCAGGAAATAGCAACCGCCCTTCCCAGCCCATGCTGCTGCTTGTGCCAATCTGGGAATTTGAACCATATTTTGCAGTGATATTTCAGAATTGGTGCCAATTTTCTTGTCTCTGCGCCACATTTCGCCATTCCAAGATTTCCCTTCCCCGGTTAACCGCCAACCGCTGGCGGTTATCTGCCAACTGCTGGCGGTTGACACCCAACCTCCGACGATTGTCCGCCAACCGCCGACAGCTGATGGTCAACCGATGACCGGTTGGTGGTGGCTCGCCGTTGTCCCAAGGAATTCTCTGGAAAAAAAACAACGGCATTTCTGTGGTCCCGCTGCTCTGCACTGTTCTGCTAAGGGGCGTGGTGCTAATTTTGCATTGCGAAGTAATGGGATGGGGTCTCAGTGGGACACTATCCGGAAAATGAACAGTTTTGGGGGAAATGCATCAAATACTCTTTTTTTCAGTTTTCTTTTTCTTGGTGCAAAATGGGGGCTTTCCGGTCCAGAATTCCCAAAATTGCACCCTCCCAAGCCCAGTAAGGAACGCCCTCCCCGGTCCCTCCCCGATCACAGGGAATATCCATGTGTACCATACACTAAGTCGGCTGCTGCGCAAAGGCATGGCTGAGGTCGGGGCCGTTGCCTCGGAGGACCTGCTGTGTGCCTTGGAGTCATTTCCCAACATTTCCGCCGCGGATGAGGAGTCGTTTCATGCGGTGCTTATGACGGTACAGCACGACGTGCCCGCCGTGAGGGATGCCGCACGAGGAATCTTCAGTGAGGTATGCCGGGCCTGCTCTCGAAGGCGTGGGTGGGCGGGAGGGTTATCTGGGGAGGCCCGCAGTTCAGCGATTTTAAGTGCACAGGGGGGGCGCTGTGCCCACGCCATACGCGCGCGGACCCCGGTGGCCGAGGTGACACAGTAACTATTGTGTTCCCCCACATGGGACAACTCAGATTCTTACTCAGTCCAAAAACTCAGTTAATGAGCCATAACAAACCATATTTCCCACTTAAAATCCTAACGAGAAAGCCAACTTCCTGTTGGGCGCTGTGCGCGCGGTGTGCAGAAACACCCCCCCCCCCATCAGCATCTCCCTCCTCCAGCCCCCTCGAAGCCGCGGCTTGTTTGTGGGCAGAAGTTCCCGTAGCTTTGTTCCTTATTCCTGTTTTTCTTTCATTTGGTTTGGCCGGCGGCTACTCCCTTCGCGGTGTGTACGTGCCTTCACCAATAGCCCCCCCTACACAAGTTTGTGACAGTGGCAAAGGAAGTGGCGCCATGAGACCACGAGGGGCGCCGCTTGCCCCACGATCCTGCGCGACGGGCAGCGCAGGTGCCATGCGCTTGCGAGCGGTGGCGTGTCGCAGGTGTTTGTCGTTCACCGCCCCAACATCTGTGCACCGTCTTCTTTGTTTGCCGTTCGTGTTGGATCGGAGAGGGGCCCCAACACGATGAGTGTGATTTCTTTCTGTTCGACCGCATGACACTTTCATGCACTGCTCGGGTCACACAATTTGCTCTTTTCCACGCCCTGAGTGCATTGGCGGCCTCCAGCCATTCCACCGCTTCTGGCCCTCTGACCTCTTCCACGTCCACCTCTTGTCCTTCCAGAGATAGTGAGGACTCCACCGTTGTGTCTTCGTCGGACCGCTGTTGATAGTGAATGGGTTGGTGAAGGCACGTACACACCGCGAAGGGAGTAGCCGCCGGCCAAATCAAATGAAAGAAAAACAGGAATAAGGAACAAAGCTACGGGATTTTCTGCCCTCAAACAAGCCGCACCCTGAGTGCATTGCGTCCTCCCCCTACCTCCCCCAACACCCCCTCCCTCCCTCCCAAACTCCGACCCCCCCCCCCACGCGCGCTCAAGCAAGCTCCAGGGTCCACCCCCTACTGCCTGATATCCCCCCCCCCCCATCCCCTGACACCCCTTCCCCCTCCCGCCCTCCCAACACACATTGGGCCTGCAAACCTCAGGTCGCTTCCATCAGCAACACGTCCGCGCAGGAGCACATCTGCAGACAGCTCACACTAGTGCTACGGGAGCTTGAGGAGTACCACAACCTGCGGCCCCCGGAGCACCTTCTGGGCAACGGGGCCCTCACGCCCGTGTCCCAGACCTACACGCGCTTCAACGAGTCGTTCAGCAGTGCACAGGCCCAGAGCGCTGTGCTGTTGTACAGGCACGCCAGACACATGCAACGGTACGAGCGGGTTTGCGGTGAGGCCTGTGTCTCAGGCCTCGTTGACAAGAAGTGATCCGGAACGGAAGGAGGGCTGGCAGGTGGGTTTTCAGACGCATGGGCGGGTCCGACGCCTCGACGGATGTGATAGTGACCGGGTTATTTTGGTGTTGGTGGGGGGGAGGGGGCGCAAACGGCACCCGCCGCAACCAGCACAGCCCCCATCACACCAACGACTGGGCTCCGCGACCGCGGAAACGACACCAGCGGGAGCACCGGCCGCAG
>OZ038392.1:19848589-19861089 GCA_964036045.1 Eutreptiella sp. 'Long Island Sound 2002' | reverse complement strand
TTTTCTCGACATGTAACAACTGTAACAACCGACAGCCATTTGGTGGTTTGGGGTGCAACACCCCATTTCATTTTTTCTTCCCAGTTAGGCACCGTCCTGCGCGGAGCCTAATGGCCTAATGGCCTAAAGGCGTTTTCCCCGCAGCTTAGACCGAGCGGCTGGCAAGGGCTGGGCTGCTGGTCCACCACCACCCCCTGCTGGGCCCTCTGGGCCCCAGGTTAGTTCGGTAGGGTTGGGTATAGAGCTGGTCAGGCGTGCGGCCTGTCACGGCTCCTGCCATGGGGGGTGCCCAGGTGCAGGCCCTGACCCCCACCCCACCCCCCACCCACCCCCCCTCTCGGGGGCCAAAATGTTTGAGAGGTCCTGACCCTCATACAAGCCAAAATGGAGAAATTGGCTGGCGCCGCAGGCGCCGGAAATTTTGGTGCCCCGTGTAAAGGGGCTGGGAGAAGCGGTCACCCCATGTGTTTATACTCAAAATACTCAGTTTTTTCTCGGCATTTGTGAAGATCCCGCCCTGGAAGCTCAGCCTAGGCACAAGGTAGCGGTTGGTGTTTTTGGTCCCAGCCCCCCCTCCCCCCTTCACGGGGCGAAAATGTTTAGGGGGTGTCGGGGTCAAGGACTGCACCTGGGCACCCCCCATGGCTCCTGCCGTTACCTTCCGTCCCTGCCTTTGTGCTTTTCCTGCGGTCTCGAACACTATCTCCCTCAGAGCAAGCCAACAGCTCCTCCGGCAGTGTGTCATGCCCCATGAGACCATTGTCCACAGCCTTGAGCACATCTTTGACACCGCCCTGCCATGGTACACTCTGGTCGACGTTCTGGAGTCGTTGCCGGACATGTCATTGCTTTCACAGGCGACCGTGAATCAGATCTGTGAGCAGTACAATCACCGCGACTCTCAACTACGGGGCGCATGCCATGCCCTCATGCGCCGCAGTGAAAAGGCCTCATTAGTATACGATTGGTGTGTGTGTGTGTGTGTGTGTGTGTGTGTGTGTGTGTGGGTGGGTGGGTGCGCGCGCGCGCGTGTGTGTGTGTGTGTGTGGATGATGGAGTGATGGAGCCAGAGCCCACCGCCACGGTACTCACTGTGCCGCGGTGATGGCGCCTACCTCGTGCTGCCCAACAGGTGGACCCCCCAAGGGGCGAGCGGGTCGAGTCTACAGTAGACAGTGATGACACCAGCAGGGCCTGTACATGCTTCCCCTTCACCATAGGATAGGAAAGGAAACCGAGAAACGACAGGGGGTACACGCTCTGTATATACTCACGTTACGGTCAATGGAGGGACGGTTCATTCGTGACGCATCACGCTGATTTACATGCACTGTCTCCTTCACTGTCTGTCAGAAAGGCGCCTAGCCTCCATGACTTTACTTTGATGTTGGCCTGACGAGCTGTTTTGACGATCACTGCCGTGCTATCGCTGTGCGCTTGATCTCACCTCACGCAGTGTGTGTGTGTGGGTGCGTGTGTGCATGCGTGTGTGCGTGTGTGTGTGCGTGCTGCCAGAGGCCGCCCAGAATTTCATCTTGAACGCGATGCATCCCCCACGATGCGAGCCCATCCCTGCCTTTGCCGTTACTGCAGAAAGGCGCCTACTGGCGGCGAACATGCTCTGTCCTGTTGGAAGTTCCAACTGACGAGGATTCTGACACTCGGAAACCGCGTTGTGCCCGTTTGTCTTGCAATTGTGTGTGTGTGTGTGTGTGTGTGTGTGTGGGTGTGTGTGTGGGTGCGTGCGTGCGTCCGTGTGTGTGCGTGTGCGTGTGCGTGGGTGCGTGCATGCGTGGGTGCGTGCGTGCATGCGTGTGTCGGTGCGTGGGTGCGTGGGTGGGTCGGTGTGTGCGTGCGTGTGTGCATGTGTGTGCGTGCGCGCGTGTGTGTGACGCTCTTTGAGGGACTGAGGGACGGGTTTGATCGGAGGCCTTTCGTTGCACTTTGTCCGCCAAAGACATGCATGCCACCGTAGCGACTTCGTCCGTGTACCCCCATGACCCTCCAGCGTGAAGGGCGTTGCACTTCCTCCACAGCACTTCCCGATGGCCTTTCCCCGACGGTCCCATCGGAGGCCATCAGACTTCCAACCACAGGCAGACTTTTGCTTACAACTCGGCATCTCCGGGGGGGGGGGGGGGTCTGACACCCCCCCCCCTCGGACCCCCCCCGCCCTTAAGTGATTGGGCAAATCGCCTCGAAGAGAGGTTGTTAGATCGAGCGCGAGCATGAGCGTCGTATACCCCCTTTTTTTGGGGTCGTTCGCGTAGCATACCCAATATATGGTTTCTGACGTCTAACCCCTCACAAAATCATCATTTTAGGGCCAAAAATGATCCCCCAATGATTTTTTTTATCTTGACCCCCGTACCCCCCCCCCCCACCCCCCGCACCTGGGTACCCCTTTTGGGGGGGTGTCAAAACTTCTTTGCGTATTGGTGGCCGCTGTGTGTGTATTTGGTCCCGGTCCTGAAGAAAGTTTTTCTTGTATATGGATCCCCTAACCCATGGCAGGGGTCCCGGGTCCCAACTCCAGGTACCCCCAGTCGCCCCCCCCCCCCCATGTGGCCCCTTGGCAGTGAGGACTTAGCGATTTTCACGTTGGATAGGCTATTTAGTGGCAGGTGAAAGTTTTTTGAAATTCGATTTTTCATGAAACCCTTCCCTTGCCCCTAGGATGGGTTTGGGAGATCATTTGGTGACAACAAGGGTACTTAAGCACCCATGGGGACCCACATAGTGGCCGTTAGGCCTATGTAGCATGTGCCATGGCCCTACGAAAGCCCCAAAACTTGTTGTGTAGGCTGTTTAGTGACACTTGAAAATCACCTCGCAGAGGTTGTTAGATCAAAGCCAGGCAGGCGTATATCGGGGAAAACGCCACATATCCCCCCATTTTGGGCCTTTTTGGGCCTATTCGCAAACCCTACCCCAAGGGGTTGAATTGTTAGTTTAACCCCTTGTAAAGTCATTATTTTGTCCAATAAACGCATCCCCCAATGAGTTTTTGGTCCGGACCGCCCAAGACCCCCCCCCCACTTGAAACCCACTTTATTGAGGTTTTCAGGGAGGTGGGGGGGGGGGGGGGCAAAAATGAACCCCCTTTTTTTGAGTCGAAAATCATTAATCTTTTGGGTTTTTTCGATTTTGAGCCGAAAAGGTGTTTCCGGGTCCCGAACCCATGGTGTTTGTATGGGGCGGAGTGGGACGAGCGCTCATGTAGTTTATGCACTTTTCAGCCATTTTTGCTATGTTGGCGGTTTTGGCAACCTCGGTGACCCCGTGGTACCCACTCCGAGGGGTGTGAGTGGGGATGTTGTGACAGTATATGCCTACTAGGATACGAAAGGACGTTTTTTGCAGTCTCTAACCTTGCGGAGGGCCGTTCACAACCCGTGCCAAAGACGCGAAATGACTGTTTCCACCAATAATGACCTAGTGAATGGGCCCGCTTATGCAGTTTTTCACCCTAGGCAGCTCAAAAATCGAAGTTTCCAAAACTTATGTTTTTGATATTGTGATCACGTAAAATGACCATCCAAGATATGTAAAGCATGTTTTAGACCTTATTTGCGTGTTTTTCGACTTATTTGGGTATTGGGTGTATGGGGGGGGGGGGTCTCCCAAGGGATGGGTACACAACCTGTTTAGGCGGTTTTTCACTCTCAGCAGCTCAAACATCGAAGTTTTCGAAACTTATTTTTTTCATACCGTGATCACCTAAAATGACCATCCAAGGTATGTAAAGCATGTTTTACGCTGCATTTATCTGTTGGTCACCCTATTTGGGTATTGGGTTTGGTGGGGGGGGGGGGTCTCCCAAGGGATTGGTACACAACCTGCTTATGCCATGGGGGGCGATCTTGGTCGGGACCTTATCCCAAAGGAGGGCGGGGGGCTCTACGGACCCCGAAATTGTCGCACGGAACAATGTGCTTTGCCGGCGCCGGAGGTTGTTTTTTTTAGGCATACGGCAGGGGGAGCTTTTTTGTTCGACGCTATGTGTCCGTACTCAAAATACTCAAAATTTCGTGGAGAAGTCAAAAATGGCTGAAAAGCACAAAAAAGGTTAGGTGGCCACCTTGCCCACTTCTGGGCCACTTCTGATTGTGCCCCCGCTCTAAAGCGGAGGGGATCCCCCAGGCGGCAGGGGTTATGTAGCCACCTCGCCCACTTGTGGGCCACTTCTGATTGTGCCCCCCGCTCTGAAGCGGAGGGGATCCCCCAAGCGGCAGGGGTTATGTAGCCACCTCGCCCCACAAGTGGGCCACTTCTGATTTTGTCCCCCGCTCTGAAGCGGAGGGGATCCCCCAGTCGGCAGGGGTTATGCAGCCACCTCGCCCACTTGTGGGCCACTTCTGATTCTGCCCCCCGCTCTAAAGCGGAGGGGATCCCCCAGTCGGCAGGGGTCATGTAGCCACCTTGCCCACTTGTGGGCCACTACTGATTCTATCCCCCGCTCTGAAGCGGAGGGGATCCCCCAGGCGGCAGGGGTTATGCTGCTGATGCACATTTCGTTGCACCAGCTGCAACGGTGGAGAGGTTGTGGCGGTTCTCACTGAACAACATTGAACCGCTTTCGCCCTTTCTGATGCATGTCCCCTTGCCAAAGGCAGTGCCGCTTGTGCCGTATGCGGCGTTGGTTTGTGCTCAATACCGTGAGGAGCTGAGGAATGCTCCAGGAGCAAAACGTATGCCCTGCCCTTTTCAGAATCGCGACCGATTTTACATGCGCGCTTCAATGCGGTCGCATATTGCTGGGCATTTTTTGCGAGGCCATAGGTGGGCCGGCCAAGAGGGTGCGGATAAAGGCGCATTTTGCTTGTGGTGTGGCAACACAGATGGCAAGTGCAGCACAATTGCGCACGGCAAGAAAATTGGCAGCAATTGCAGTCTCGCGTACCATCGGCTACGGCTAAACAACACGGCAACCCCAACAGCGATGAACCCTAGCACCAACTTGCGAGTTCGCTGCAAGGTGCTTGGTTGCCGAAAATGGCATTGCACCTACGCCATGCCACACCACATGGCACAAGCGCACCCCGGTGTGTCCGATGACTATGCCGGGTGTAGTGAAGAGGAGAAAACAAAGGTGTTGCAAGCCTTTGACAATTTCCGGGCCCCATTGCCACCAAAGGCGATGCCTGCTGCGCTGCCGGCCTTGCGCACTGTTCCCCCTGCTCGTCTCTCTGGGCCCAACCAGGGTAGTAGTAGTAGTGGCAGTAGTAGTAGCAGCAGCTCCACCACCAATGCCCCCTCCAGTACGAGTGCATCCTCCAGCACTAGTGCCCCATCAGGCACCAGTGACTATGTGCCATCAGAATCCATGTCTGATGGGCCGGCAGCCTGCCGGGTAAAATCGCAAGCACCCCGGCCAAAGAAGCATGCCCGCCCCAAGAATACCGGCAAGAGGGCATGCGACGAGTGGGAGGATGATTCTGATGCTTGGGGGCCCTCCCCTCCCTTCGCTTCTCTAATGTCTGTGGTTTGTGACAAGGGGAAGGGAAGGCCTTTGGGCGAACTCAAGGCAACATTCAGTACTGCTCTGAAAGTGCTGCAGTGCAGCAAAACAATCATGAGCAATGACCAGTCATAGTGCGTCTTGTTAGCTTTGTGTGTTTGCGCGCTTGGACGGGGCCTGGCGGAAAAGGTGCTGGGTGTGGGTCAACGAAGGGGGGGGTCCCCCCCCCCCCCCTACAGCCCCCCAAACTGTCGAACACCCCTCAGGGTCACATATTGGCTGGCGGCCGCCCCCGTGGCTTATGCAGCTTTTCGCACTGAGCAGCTCAAAAATCGAAGTTTCCGAAACCTATTTTTTTGATACCGCGATCACCTAAAATGACCAATCAAGATATGTAAAGCATGTTTTAGCCCATATTTATGTAGTTTTTACCCTATCTTGGGTGTGTGTTGCTTGGGGTAGATTCTCTGCGAGGTGGACTTGCCCAAGGCAATAGAAATTTTCTCCGGCGCCCTTTGGCGCTAGTCAGTTTAGGCCAAAAAATTTCTTTGGCGCCCTCGGCGCCTCTAACAACTCAGGGTCTCCTGCCCCCTCCCCCCCCCCTCCCCCCCCCCTCCCTTAAGCAAAACTCTGCCCGCCAGTCCAATTTGGTTGGCCAATCCGCCACCACTGCCCCCAAGCCCCACAGGTACTGTTACTCTGCGGACTATTTCCTCCCGAGCATGTACACTCAGACAAGCCCACACAGTTGCTCAGCCTGTGCCCACGCTGTGCCCGTGCTGTGCGAAAAGTCGGCTGTTTTTCACCCCCGGTAGCCACGGGTCCCAGGGACCTGAACTCCGCACCCCCGATGCAGTTTTGAATGGATAATGCACGCTTCTGTGGGTGGGTGGTTTGCAGGGGTGCTCCCGGGATAAACAACGTAGCGCTGTGCGAAAACGCCCCCCATGTGGCACAACCCCCCAGCCACCCTCCCGGCCTTCACACCGCAGCCCCCTCGCCCCCCCCCCCCCCCTCCCCCCCGCCCGGCCGCACCGGCGCATGGACACCCGGTCCCCTCTCAGGCTCGACCGGAACATCTGCGTGGACACCGACGACGCGGACCTGCTGCTGCTGCTGGAGGCCATGCCCAGTGCCGTGTGCGCCCCCCCGTCGCTGCAGGACAAGCTGGTGTGCCTGATGGAGGAGGGCCGCGGGCCGGCGGTGCAGCAGAAGGTGCCCCACGTCCTCTACGAGTTGTTCTAGGCGCCCGTGGGGCAGCACCACACTCCCACGCGTGATCTCGGGAGGTGCCGTGCCGGCGTCACCCGGCGGCCAAGGCTGTGGGCTCGGAGGCCTTTGTACAAATTCGCCGCCCCGGCGATGGCCCGCCGCCGGTGTCCGTGTTTCCGCTGCAGACCCCATCGAGGCGATGCGGTGTCGGCTGTGGCCCGGGGAGTGGGGGGACGGAGGTTGTTCGCTTGCCTCCTGAGTGCATTGGCAGGGCAACCTGAAAATTGCTCTGCGGGGGGGGGGGGGGGACATGGACGCCCGCCGAAGGAGGGGGGGGGTTGGAGAAATGGGGTTCCGTGTCGGGCCCTTTGTTTTGTGTAAGAACGGATGTTGGCGCCGAAGGTGCAGGAACACAAAAATTTGGCCCGAAAATTTTTTTCACCAATAATTTCCCCCCCCACATTTGAGTAGTCAAAATGATCAGCGCGAGGTGGGTATCATTTTGAGCCATAGATGTTGTGTTGACCCCCCTTCCCCCCCCGGGCACGGCAGGTCGGGCACCCCCGCCCTGAACCCCCCCCCTCCCGTCACGGCGGCCAAGGAGGGAGGGGGGGGGGTTGGGAAAATGGGCTTCCGTGCCCCCCCCCCCCCCCGCAGGGCAATTTTCTTCCAGCCCAGAGGTTTCCTCGGGACTCTGGGAATGGGGCGGCATTGCGCCATTTTGGGGGGCCGGGCAGAGTTTTGCTTCACAACTCAGCATCTCCTGCGCGGCGGGGGGGGGGGGCGTCTGACCCCCCCCCCCTCCCCCTTGGACCCCCCACCCCCCACCGAGTCGGATGGGCACAGAGGACATCGCTGAGAACACCCAGGGTGCCTCCACCACCAAGGGACTCCTCCCCTTGGAGAAGGTGCTATCCGGATGGGGAAGGCGCACCACTGCCATACCAAGTGCCCACACGCGCCTAGGTCGCCCTTGCGGAGAGGAGAACACCATCAAAGTGGCTGCCGCGGGGTAGACCTAGGGCAGCGAGTCCGCCGTGCAACCCCCGTGCTTGCTGTGCGTCAAGGAGTGCTACAAGGCCTACCCGACTCAAGTGACTTCATTGATGGATGCGCCGCTTCCGGAGGACCCACACCACCCCGGGTCCGTCGCACTAAAGCCGGAAGAGCCCAACCCAACCCAACCCAACCCCCACCCCCCACCCCCCCTAAACTGATTGGGCAAATTTTTCTGGCGCCTTCGGCGCAAGTCAGTTTAGGCCAAAAAAGTTTGTTCGGTGCCTTCGGCGCCTCTAACAACTCAGGGTCTCTTGAGGGGGGGATGGGGGGTCGCCCCCACAGCCCCCCCCCAACCCCCCCACCCCTTTAGGAAAACTCTGGGGCTGGGGGATTTTTCTGGTGGTTTGGCGCCCTCTAGCCCAAGATACAACAATGGTACGCCAGGGCTGAGACTGAGCTGGACGCACTGTCCAACTTTGCCATCCTGACCTTCATTGACCCCAGGCTCTGCCCTCTCCTCGCAGCTGACCGTGTCACAACCGAAACATAACCCTCTTCGTTGTGAAGCACCCCCTCACCTTGACTGAAGCCCTCTCGATTTTGAGCCGAAAAACGAGCGCTTATGCAGTTTATGCACTTTTCAGCCATTTATGCTATGTTGGCGGTTTTGGCAACCTCGGTGAACCCGTGGTACCCACCCTGAGGGGTGCGAGTGGGGATGTTGTGACAGTATATGCCTACTAGGATACGAAAGGACGTTTTTTGCAGTCTGTAGCCCTGCTTATGGCCGTTCACAACCCATGCCAAAGACGCGAAATGACTGTTTCCACCAGTAATGGCCTAGTGAATGGGGAGGTACACAACCTGCTTATGCAGTTTTTCACCCCAGGCAGCTCAAAAATCGTAGTTTTCGAAACTTGTTTTTTTGATATTGTGACCACCCAAAATGACCATCAAAGTTATGCAAAGCATGTTTTAGGCCGTATTTACGTGTTTTTCACCCTATTTGGGTATCAGGTCGGGGGGGGGGGGGGGGTCTCCCAAGGAATTGGTACACAACCTGCTCATGCAGTTTTTCAACCCGGACAGCTCAAAAATCGAAGTTTTCGGAACTTGTTTTTTTTATATTGTGACCACCCAAAATGACCGCCCAAGGTATGTAAAGCATGTTCTAGGCCGTATTTACGTGTTTTTCACCCTATTTGGGTATCAGGTCGGGGGGGGGGGGGGGGGCTCCTAGGGGATTGGTACACAACCTGCTTATGCAGTTTTTCACCTTGGGCAGCTCAAAAATGGAAGTTTTTGACACTTGTTTTTGTGATATTGTGATCACCTAAAATGACCATCCAAGGTATGTAAAGCATATTTTAGGCCGTATTTACGTGTTTTTCACCCCATTTGGGTATTGGGTCCAGGGGGGGGGGGTCTCCCAAGGGATTGGTACACAACCTGCTTATGAAGTTTGTCACCGTGGACAGCTGAAAAATCAAAGTTTTCGAAACTTGTTTTTCTGATATTGTGACCACCTAAAATGATCATCCAAGGTATGTAAAGCATATTTTAGGCCGTACGTACATCTTTTTCACCCTATTTGGGTATTAGGTCCCGGGGGTGGGGGGGGGGGGTTCTCCCAAGGGATTGGTACACAACTTGCTAGTGCAGTTTTTCACCCTGGGCAGCTCAAAAATCGAAGTTTTCGAAACTTGTTTTTTTGATACCGTGATCACCTAAAATGATCATCCAAGGTATGTAAAGCATGTTTTAGCCGGTATTTATGTAGTTTCCACCCTATTTTGGGTGTGTGTTGCTCGCGGTAGATTCTCTGCGAGGTGGACTTGCCAAAGGCAATAGAATTGGACTTTTTTCCGAAACCCTTCTGTCGCCCCCGGGATGGGTTTGGGTGATGATTTAGTGACAATACGGGTACTTGAGCACCCATGGGGACCCTCATAGTGGCTGCCAAGCCCATATAGCCCGAGCCATGGCCCCCCCAAAAGCCCTGAAATAGCCGTTGTGTAGGCTGTTTAGTGACACCTGCAAGATTTTCGAAAATTCGCCCTTTTCCGAAACTCTTCTGTCGCCCCTGGGATGGGTTTGGGTGATGATTTAGTGACAGTACGGGTACTTGAGCACCCATGGGGACCCACGTAGTGGCCACAGGGCCCCTCCAACCCGAGCCATGGGCCCCCCAAAAGCTTCAAAATCACCTCGCAGAGGTTGTTAGATCAAAGCCAGGCAGGCGTATATATGGGGAAAACGCCACATACCCCCCATTTTGGCCTTTTTGGGGCTATTCGCGTACCCTACCCCAAGGGGTTGAATTGTTAGTTTAACCCCTTGTAAAATCATTATTTTGTCCAATAAATGCATCTCCCAATGAGTTTTTGGTCCGGACCCCCCCAGACCACCCCCACTTGAAACCCACTTTTTTGAGGTTTTCAGGCAGGTGGGGGGGGGGGGGGGATGGGGGTGGGGGTCAAAAATGTCTAAAAATGACCCCCCCTTTTTTTGGGTCGAAAATCATGAATCTTTTGGTTTTTTTCGATTTTGAGCCGAAAAAGTGTTTCCGGGTCCCGACTCTATGGGGATTGTATGGGGCGGAGTGGGACTGATGCAGTTTATGCACTTTTCAGCCATTTTTGCTATGTTGGCGGTTTTGGCAACCTCGGTGACCCCGTGCTACCCACTCCGAGGGGTGTGAGTGGGGACGTTGTGACAGTATATGCCTACTAGGATACGGAAGGACGTTTTTTGCAGTCTCTAGCCTTGCTCAGGGCCGTTCACAACCCGTGCCAAAGACGCGAAATGACTGTTTCCACCAATAATGGCCTAGTGAATGGGCCAGTACACAACCTGCTTATGCAGTTTTTCACCCCGGGCAGCTCAAAAATGGAAGTTTTCAAAACTGGTTTTTATGATATTGTGATCACCCAAAATGACCATCCAAGGTATGTAAAGCATGTTTTAGGCTGTATTTGCGTGTTTTTCACCCTATTTGGGTATTAGGTCCCAGGCGGGGGGGGGGGGGGGGGTGTCCCAAGGGATTGGTACACAACTTGCTTATGCAGTTTTTCACCCCGGGCAGCTCAAAAATTGAAGTTTTCAAAACTTGTTTTTTTGATATTGTGACCACCTAAAATGACCATCCAAGGTATGTAAAAGCATGTTTTAGCCCGTATTTACATGTTTTTCACCCTATTTGGGTATTAGGTCCGGGGGGGGTGGGGGGGCTACACAGATGGCTACAGGCCAGACAGTTTGGTCTGACCAGGCATATGCCTCGTGGCACATGCCACATGCTGGGCCGTGCAGCCAGTTTTGCGCCGACTGGTGCCATGATTTTCCCATCCTCTCTTACCTTACCCCATTGCTGGATCCGTCGACATCAATCCGTTTGGGGCCTCGGCCCCGGGGGGAGGGGTCTCTGGCGTTTCCTGTTGTACGTGAACTCAGTGACAGGTTGACTGATTGATCCGGTGAGGCCTGCATAGCGATGGTCTTGTACGTACCGCCGCGTCCTCACTGCAGTTCGCTTTTTCAGTGGTCCGTCCACTGGCATCTTTGCGTCCTTGTTGACAGAAAGGTACCTATGGTCTTATAGGCCACTGACGAGCCACATTTCTTTCTGCGCTTTGTGCTGATCGCGTCTTGTGCTCACGCACCATAGCCCAGAGTTCCTTCGGGGGGGCTCCCAAGGGATTGGTACGCAACCTTATGCAGTTTTTCACCCTGGGCAGCTCAAAATCGAAGTTTTCGAAACTTGTTTTTATGATATTGTGATCACCTAAAATGACCATCCAAGGTGTGTAAAGCATGTTTTAGGCCGTATTTACGTTTTTTTCACCCTATTTGGGTATTAGGTCCCGGGGGGGGGGGGGGGGGGTGTCTCCCAAGGGATTGGTACGCAACCTGCTTATGCAGTTTTTCACCCTGGGCAGCTCAAAAATCGAAGTTTTCAAAATTTGTTTTTATGATATTGTGATCACCTAAAATGACCATCCAAGGTATGTAAAGCATGTTTTAGGCTGTATTTGCGTGTTTTTCATCCTATTTGGGAATTAGGTCCGGGGGGGGGGGGGGGGGGCTCCCAAGGGGATTGATACACAACCTGCTTATGCACTTTTTCACCGCGGACAGCTCAAAAATCGAATTTTTTGAAACTTGTTTTTTTGATATTGTGACCACTTCAAATGACCATCCAAGGTATGTAAAGCATTTTTTAGGCCGTATTTATGTAGTTTTTACCCTATTTAGGGTGTGTCTGGCTTGGGGTAGAATCTCTGCGAGGTGGACTTGCCGAAGGCAATAGAACTGCTGTTTGTAGGTGGTTCAATGGCCTTTTGGCGTGTGCACAGACTGCTGAAGCAATTTTCCACCCTCTACAGGTTAAAATTTTTTTAAATTTTTGCCAAAAATTTTTTCGATATTGTGACCACTTACAATGATGAAATATGCTATGTAAAGCATGTGTTAGCCCCCTTTTATGTGTTTTTCACCCTATTTGGGTTTAGGGGGGGGGATGGGGGGCTCCCAAGGGGTCTAGGGCACACAACCTGCTAATGTAGTTTTCCAGCCTCGGCAGCTCAAAAATGGAAAATCACCTCGCAGAGGTTGTTAGATCAAAGCCAGGCAGGCGTATATCGGGGAAAACCCCACATACCCCCCCCATTTTGGCCTTTTTGGGCCTATTCGCGTACCCTACCCCAAGGGGTTGAATTGTTAGTTTAATCCCTTGTAAAATCATTATTTTGTCCAATAAACGCATCCCCCAATGAGTTTTTGGTCCCGGACCCCCCCAGACCCCCCCCACTTGAAACCCACTTTTTTC
>OZ038392.1:19810582-19848389 GCA_964036045.1 Eutreptiella sp. 'Long Island Sound 2002' | reverse complement strand
GTATTAGGTCCCGGGGGGGGGGGGGGGGGTGGGGGGGCTCCCAAGGGATTGGTACACAACCTGCTTATGCAGTTTTTCACCCTAGGCTGCTCAAAAATCGAAGTTTTCGAAACTTGTTTCTTTGATACCGTGATCACCTAAAAATGATCATCCAAGGTATGTAAAGCATGTTTTAGCCCGTATTTATGTAGTTTCCACCCTATTTTGGGTGTGTGTTGCTCGGGGTAGATTCTCTGAGAGGTGGACTTGCCGAAGGCAATAGAATTTTGCAAAACATTTTTTTGATATCGTGACCACTTACAATGATGAAATATGCTATGTAAAGCATGTTTTAGCCCCCTTTTATGTGTTTTTCACCCTATTTGGGTGTTGGGGGGGGGGTCTCCCAAGGGGTCTAGGCACAACCTGCTTATACAGTTTTCTAGCTTCGGCAGCTCAAAAATGGAAATTTCCGAAACTGATTTTTTTGATACTTTGACCATCCAAAAGGATCAAATATCCTATGTAAAGCATGTTTTAGCCCCTCTTTATGTGTTTTCCACCCTATTTGGGTGTGGGGGGGGGGGGGGCTCCCAAGGGGTCTAGGGCACAACCTGCTTATGCAGTTTTCCCGCCTCGGCAGCTCAAAAATGGAAATTTCCGAAACTGATTTTTTTGATACTTTGACCATCCAAAATGGTCAAGTATCCTATGTAAAGCATGTTTTAGCCCCTCTTTATGTGTTTTTCACCCTATTTGGGTGTTGGGGGGGGCAGGCTCCCAAGGGGTCTAGGGCACAACCTGCTTATGCAGTTTTCCGTCAGCAGCTCAAAAAATGTTGTCCCTCTCCCCTCTTCGAGGTGCCTTGCCGAAGGCAATAGAATTTTTATTCCATCCCCCCCCGCCCCCGCTGGGGGGGCTCCTCCGACGGTGGTCGGCCATTCTGATGTACGGTTGATGTATGATGAGGATGGCATTGCCGCACTGCGAGAGGACAGCCCGCGTGTGAGGCCCAGCCCCCCACACGCAAGTGCTGACGGACTGCCCCTCCGCAGCGCCCGGGCACACCTCGCGATGGCACATAGCCCGGGTGACGCCGGAGGGTCCTCCTGTACCATCCTCCACAGCAGGTCAACGAGCGCGTCGGGGGCATTGGCCAGTGTAGACAGGCAGGCCATCACGTGCATGGCCTCGAGAACGGACCTGGAACGAAGGAGGCGTGAGGGCAGGGGAGATGAGGGGGGGGCTGGAGGGCAGGGGATGCATTAGAACCTCAAAGGCGGCCCCAGAAGCGGTCAGGCAGTAGGCAGGCGGTTGGAGGAGGTTGCCCAAGCGGTTGGGGGCGGATACTGTCGGTTACCAGTGCCGTTGAAGCTGGCACTCGACGTCAGGGAGACTGTGGCTGGGCGTAGGCTGGGCGGGGGCTCCCACCCTTCCAATCCATCCCTGCTGGAGGGGTATGGCGGAGGGGCGGGAATGAGGTTGCCCCCGGGGTCTGGAGGGGGCGGAGGGGGGACCGGGGGCACCGCCGGGGGGCCGAGTTCGAAAAGAATTGAGACGATGAACACCTGCCATGTGTCAAATGGAAATGCCATCTCACCAGGGCAGTCAATGCACACAGAAAACCTCAGAGCCCTTACTTACCATTACCCCCCCCCCTCCCGCGCCACCTGAGGTGCCCCCCCGTGGGAAGCCGAAAGTTTTCAAGTCAGGAAGGTAACCGGGGGTACCTTAAAGGGGGGTGTCTGTGTGTGTTGGGGGGAATGGGGGGTGGGGAAAATGCTGTAACATTCCCTTGATGGGCAATGGAAACAGCATGCCTGGTACCGGCATTGTGGCTAGCTCAGATGCACATACTTCATGTTTTCCCATTTCCTATTGGTTTGGGTACTATGGCCCACAAATTGTGAAGGACCTGAACAGGATGGCTTCTTCACAACAAGAAGCAAGCCCACTTGCCTCCATAGCGCTGCATACTGCAGGGCACATGACACACACGTATGGCACCACAAAGCGCAGGATTTGTTTCATCTCTCGGCAACTTTGCAATGCGACGAGGGGGCTCCTAGGGTTAATGGACAGTTGCTGCTGTTGAGAGCTCGTGAGGGTGATTGAGGCTGGTTGATGGCGGGTGGAAGAGGCAGGGAGGAGTGCCACCGCGGCACCGGCACCGGTACATATGTTGTGCTGTGCTGTCTGGTCATGCTCCACGAGGCGACGTGGGGCTGGATGGTGATGGGTAGAGCAACAGGCGCGCCTGGAAACTGGAGGACGAAATCCCACCTTTCGAAATGACGACCTGGCCCCAGTGCCAGGCCTTTGCTTAAGCAGGGCGGGGGGGGAGGTTCAGGGGGCCCCAGGGGCAGTTACAATGGAGGTTTCAGGTGACTCACAAAGCGGTTGGGGGCAGTTACTGGCGGTTGGAGGGGCGGTTGCAGGTGGGTAGGACGCCAGCAAAGGTTTGAGGCAAGGGGTTGTGTGATCCTTGGGCAACCCCCCCCCCCCCGCCCCCCGCTTAAGCAAAGGCCTACCCAGCGCCCAAGGCCAAAGAAGAATGCTCGTGAATGTACGCAGTTGCACACAACTGTGTACATTTCACCGCCACTACCTCCGACGAGGGGACAGGAAAGAGGCAAAGACAATACGTCAGTCAGCCAACCACACGAGGCTTGTGGTGGGCGTCACACGCAGTGCGAAGTGGGCCGGACCCCCAAATGGATCATTGAATTGGGCTGTTTGGACCCGAAAGCCGTCAGGCGAGGTGCTTCGTTTGTCTTGTAGCCACCCGATTGGGCCTGAGGCCTCATGTGAGAAGTGGCAGCTGCATCGGTTCCGCGATGGGTACAGCAGTGGACAGAGATGCACTTCACAATCGCTGTGCGCTTTGGACATATGCCAGAAATATCGCCCGGAGGGAGATATCCGTGGCATATGCCACGGGAAAGGACACAGATATCCGTGGCATTAGGCACAAACATTATATTTGTGGCAGTAAGGCCCGAGAATATCCGCTCATATCCGTGGGGCATGACTCAAGGATCCGCACTCCGTGAACACCCTCGCATAGGAGACACCACTGCCCCGTGCGGGTGGTGCCCGTGGCCGCGTCGCAGGGCCACACGGGAGTGCCTGCCCCCCCGCCGGCGACAGGCCTACGGATGACACGTGGTCGGCAATGGCCCAATGGGCCCCAAAGAGCGCCTGCCAGAGGCCAGGCCGACCCCCCCCCCCCTATTTCGACGCGGAGGATGACGACTGCGGTCGCCTGCGCGCCGGGCCCTCGATGCTGACGTGCCAGCGGCGGATTGCCAGCATCAGCGAACCGGCCGCAGAACGCCATAGTCACGTGCCCTTGATCACAGTCATCACCACCGGCGGCCTCCCGGAGGTCGGCAGGCCACCGATCCTTTCAGATTGACCCACGGGGACGGGGGCGGCGGGTACCGGAAGGGGGCTCTGGTGACCCCCTCGGACCGTGACCCCCCAGCCCCACCCTTCTGAGGAGGCGCACCCTGCGCTGTGCGAAAGGCAAGCTGTTCTGCGCGCCGGGCCCTCGATGCTGATGTGTGTATGTAGAACACATTGGTGAGGCCCTCAAGTCTCTCCTTGATCTGTGAACATGTCACCACGTGTGTGGGGGGGGGGGGTATGTGTATATTTTTTTGAAATCTGTGAGAAATGCCATTTTAGAAATGTATGGGTTGGGGGGGGGGGTTGGCAGAAGGCCTCGGTATCTGAGTGTTTGTCTTTGGCGGCACCTATTGGCCTCTCGCCAGTGCTCATTCTGACCCTCTGTGGGCCCGAACGTGTGTTGGTTGTGTCAACGGAGCCCCCGGATGACTTGTCTCGTTTGACTACTCCGGGGGTCGGCCGTCCCGGAGACGGGCTGTTGCCCGTGCCGTTGACCAGGTGCATCCAGATGCACACTCCGAGTCCATGCGGGGGTTTGCTGACTCCAGCACTGACTTGGGGGGGGGTGCATCTGCAGGTGCATCTGCAGGTGGTGGGGGGGGGTAGGTGGTCACATGTTTCCGCACAGAGCTGCACATTGGACGGTGCACATAAACAATGCACTGCACCGCTGAATCATATGCAGCGGGCGGTACCGCAATTCCCCGCCGGGCGTGCGGGTTGTGGCTGCACGTTGTCCGTTGCACTGCGGTTGCGGAGGTGGATCATGCAACAAGTCGAGTCGTTGGGGGTGGCGCAGCCGACGACCTCGACCCTTTCAGGACCTCAACAAAGCGGAACACCGCGCCTTTGCTCGTCACAGGGCCCTGAGCGGCCCCCTGTCGCCCCCTTCACCACCGCCGGCTACGGCCCCTGGGCACATACTGCGAATGAGGCACATTGTCGCGCGACAGCACCGCCTCGAGCGCGTCCGTCACGAGCGCGTGCGCGTGCCCCAGGGCCGCCCCTTGGGCCCCCGTGAGCGTGCGCAGCTGCGCCTGGGCGGCAATGCGGACGCCGGCCGCCGGGTCACCGGTGGCCACTGCGAACAGCACCGCGACGCTGTCCCCCGACGGAGGGAAATGCGGGAGGTCCACGCAATGACTCACATATGACAGGGCCTGTGCGGGGGAGGGCGGCAGAGAGCGGGGCCCCACGCGGCTGTGGTAGGGGGCGATGGACCTTCACTTTGGGGGGGGGGGGGTTGGCACAAGGCCTCGGTATCTGAGTGTTTGTCTTTGGCGGCGCCTATTGGCCTCTCGCCACCGCTCATTCTGACCCTCTGTGGGCCCGAACGTGTTTTGGTTGTGTCAACGGAGCCCCCGGATGACTTGTCCTGTTGGACTACTCCGGGGGTCGGCCGTCCCGGAGACGGGCTGTTGCCCAGGTGAGGGCAGGGGACGTGAAAAGAAGGAAGGGCAGAGAATTGCGACTGACAAGAGAGGGCGGGGAAAAGAGAGAGAGCAAAACAGAAGCAGGTGAGGAGAAGAAAGCGAGCAGCAAAACGACCACCGGGGGCGCTGCCGGCGTGCCGCAGGGCAGGGGCTAGAGACTGCAGTGGCGACTGGTACCCCCCCCCCCTTGCGTGACATTCCATCGGGTCACTGTTTCTTTACGGGGCCCTGGACGGTCACCCGTTCGTCCCTTCGCATGTTGCGTCGGGTCGCTGCGTTCTGTCGGCCGCTGCGGCCGGTGCTCCCGCTGGTGTCGTTTCCGCGTTCGCGGAGCCCAGTCGTTGGTTTGTTGGGGCTGTGCTGGATGTGGCGGGATGTGCCGTTTGCGCGTCAGCGGCGCTCAGTAGTTGGCGTATTGGGGGTTGTGCTGGTTGTTGCGGGGGTCGTTTGACTGTGTTTGCTGCCCCCCCCCCCCCCCCTGCCCTAACATGGGCTTGTCCAAACGCGGCGGCCCCGCGTTTCCGCACTTGTTTTTGGAACCATCGTCTTTGCGGGATCGCGAAGGTGGTCCGTGGCGTTGTGCAGGGCTGCGGGAGCGGTCCATATGGGCGTCAAAGTGTTGGTGTGGCTGTAATGCCACGTGCTCTTGTGTCTGGGGGGGGGGGGTGTGCTGGCCTGTGGGACACCCTTTTTGTCGTCATGAAGGGGGAGGGGTGGCTCATGTCTGCGACACGTGCCCCGTGGTACGTGCCGCGCAGTAACACGGGCTTGTCCAGAACACGGCACTGAAGACGGGAAAGCGAGAAAAAGAGTGCACCGCGGAAAGAAAAGGAGCGCAGAGAAGTATCGGTGGCCGTGGAAAGAGAAGAGGTAGACAGAGCCGACAACGCAGCGAAGGTGCAGACTGGGGATTCGGGGGACGTCGATAGAGCCCCTTGGCTGGACCCCCTCCCCCCCCCCAGAAAAGGCTCCAATGCCAGGACCCCCCCCCAACCCAATCCGAAAACATCCCGGCCCCCAATGGAGAGGGGGGGGGAGGGCATGACGCCTTTGGTGTGTTGTTCTCGTCTGCAGCGGGCGGCGCCTACTGGCCGATCGCCATTCGCTGCCCTTCCCTCGGACCCTCTCCCTCCGTGGGCCGTGGTGCCCATCGGCCTTTCACCGCCCTGTGTCCTCCCTCTTCCTCCCTGCCCTAACCTTCCCTTGGCCTTTCCCTCCGTAGGCCGTGGTGCCCATCAGCCTCTCACCACTCCTTCCCTTTCCATTCCCTTGGTCGGTTGTGTGTTGGAGGGGGGGGGGGAGGGGGTGGCTGGTGGTGGCTTTCGGATGGCGTGACGCAAAGTGGTCTCCCCTCTCTTCCCCCCACCCCGCCCCCGGCGCACCGCCGAACACAGAGAGCGTGCCCCTGCAAAGCGTCGGAGCGCGCGCGGCCGCTCACCTGCTCATCACTGACAGGCCCGGCCTGAGGCTGATCCCCCGGACCGCCTGCATCCGATAGCCGGCCCTTGAGCAGGGAATACAGGGCCTCGAGATCCGGGATGGCCCTCAATGCGGCTTGGGCGAGGGCCGCGTTCTCGATCACGGAGCACTGCAGAAGGCCAACGGACGCGTGCTCGGGAAAGGCACGGTAGCGAATGGCGGCAAACAGAGGAAAGCGTGGGTTGTGTGCGGAACAAAGCGTACAGCACATGCGGCTTGTTTCTTTGGCTGTAAATCGCGGGCGGCCGGGTGGCAATGAATTTTGGTGGAGCGGCCGGACGAAAAAGGATTTTGGCGGAGCACTTTTGTTTGGGGTGTAGGTCGCGTGGGGCAAAGAGGGACAGAAAACAAAAATCAGTGTTCTTTCGCAGTTTGTAGACACTTTCTTTTTACCCGAAAGAACGAAGAGAACACTAAGAACCACCCAACAACCGCCGGTGCTGCGGGAGGGGGTGTAGTGTATCGCCCGCAAGGACACTTTGGGTCCCCAGAGCAGCGAGGGATCGACAAGGATGCCGTCGCAGGGGGCCCAAAGCGGAGTGAAATTAAAACGACTACAGAACCCCTGCCGCCTCAGGGTCCCAGAGCGGAGAGGCAACCAAAACGCCCACATGGCCCTCTCAAAAGCAAAAAAAAGGTTGGCCACGCTCACTTTTGTTGCCGTACGCTGCGTCGAGTCTTCTTTTGCCTCAAATCGGGGGTGCAACCCGCGTCCTTTTTTGTGGCGTAGGTCACCTGCAATTGTTTTTGGTTTGCTGTGAGTCCCATAAACAACAGAGTAAATCGAGTACCCGCACGCGACCTACATCATTTTCACTTGCCCGTACAAAACGTAAATGAAAAAAAAGGGTGTACACGACCGACAGAAAAAAAAAACTCATGCCAGCCATCAACTGGTGCAAATCTATTGAGGCTGCACCCCCCCCACTGCTGCAAAAATACCCCTGCCACATCGTTGCAGGCGACTTCAACGCACTACCTAACCACATCCTGGACAGTGATAACACTGTAACACCAAACTCATGGCCATGGCTTTCCATACAATTACAATCCCGCCCGCCCACACTGTTTGACTTCCGGCTCAAACACCCAGACACCAACGAGAAGTGTGTATTGTCCTTCACTGTCGTGCTGAGAAATGCGGTGTTTGTTTGGAATGCAGTGAACCCTTGCTAAACCTCGGGTATGGCATTGCTGCCGACAGAATCCTACCAAGACGTACACCCCAAGAAAATGTATGGCGGGCCAGGCAGCACAGATGTGTGCACCAAACTGTACGCAGATGTGGGGGGGGCGGGCGGCTGGCACAAGGCCTGGGTATTGGGTTGTTCGCCTTTGGCGGCGCCTATTGGCCTCTCGCCACTGCTCATTCTGACCCTCTGTGGGCCCGAACGTGTTTTGGTTGTGTCAATGGAGCCCCCGGATGACTTGTCCTGTTTGACTACTCCGGGGGATGTGGGGGGGGGGGGGCGAAACACGGAAGCAGAGAGCAAAGCAAAGGCCGGGGACAGCCATGAATGCGGGGCAGAGGGGGAGGCCTGAGCGCTGTGCACGGGAGGCGGGTCAGGGCAGACGGAAGGGCAACACAGGGGCCATGCGGGAGGCAGTCGCGCGGGTGTCCGTGGACGTCCTACGGGGGCCCCCACCGGAACACAACTCGTTTTTCGGGCACCTCCGGTCCGACTGGGCCGGTCCGATGGGACCTGTCGTTCGGGGGGGCGCCATTTGACGGTGCCACAGGGCCAGGGCTCTTTTTCAGGGGCGGGGGGGTCCGCCCCCGGCCCAAATGGTGCTGAGTTTTTCAAGGCGCCGAAGGTAATTCGATTGCCTTCGGCAAGGCACCTCGAAGAGAGGCTAACAGTCAGTCAGCCAGTCAGGCAGTCAGGCAAGCAGTCAGGCAGTCAGGCAGTCAGGCAGGCAGTCAGGCAGGCAGTCAGGCAGGCAGGCAGGCAGTCAGTCAGGCAGTCAGTCAGGCAGTCAGGCAGTCAGGCAGGCAGGCAAGCAGTCAGGCAGTCAGGCAGGCAGGCAGACAGTCAGGCAGGCAGGCAGTCAGGCAGGCAGTCAGGCAGTCAGGCAGGCAGGCAGTCAGCCGGCAGTCAGGCGCGCAGTCAGGCAGGCAGGCAGGCAGTCAGGCAGGCAGTCAGGCAGTCAGGCAGGCAGGCAGTCAGGCAGGCAGTCAGGCAGGCAGTCAGGCAGGCAGGCAGGCAGGCAGTCAGGCAGGCAGTCAGGCAGGCAGGCAGGCAGGCAGTCAGTCAGGCAGGCAGGCAGGCAGTCAGGCAGTCAGGCAGGCAGTCAGGCAGGCAGTCAGCCAGGCAGTCAGGCAGTCAGGCAGGCAGTCAGGCAGGCAGTCAGGCAGGCAGGCAGGCAGGCAGGCAGTCAGGCAGGCAGTCAGGCAGGCAGGCAGGCAGTCAGGCAGGCAGTCAGGCAGGCAGGCAGGCAGGCAGGCAGTCAGGCAGGCAGTCAGGCAGTCAGGCAGGCAGTCAGGCAGGCAGGCAGGCAGGCAGGCAGTCAGGCAGGCAGGCAGTCAGGCAGGCAGTCAGGCAGGCAGTCAGGCAGTCAGGCAGGCAGTCAGGCAGGCAGTCAGGCAGGCAGTCAGGCAGTCAGGCAGGCAGGCAAGCAGTCAGGCAGTCAGGCAGGCAGGCAGGCAGTCAGTCAGGCAGGCAGTCAGTCAGGCAGTCAGGCAGTCAGGCAGTCAGGCAGGCAGGCAAGCAGTCAGGCAGTCAGGCAGGCAGGCAGGCAGTCAGTCAGGCAGTCAGGCAGTCAGGCAGTCAGGCAGGCAGTCAGGCAGTCAGGCAGGCAGGCAGGCAGGCAGTCGGGCAGTCAGGCAGTCAGGCAGTCAGGCAGGCAGGCAGGCAGGCAGGCAGGCAGTCAGGCAGGCAGTCAGGCAGTCAGGCAGGCAGTCAGGCAGGCAGGCAGGCAGGCGGGCAGTCAGGCAGGCAGGCAGTCAGGCAGGCAGAAAGGCAGGCAGACAGGCAGTCAGGCAGGCAGTCAGGCAGGCAGGCAGGCAGGCAGTCAGGCAGGCAGTCAGGCAGTCAGGCAGGCAGTCAGGCAGGCAGTCAGGCAGGCAGTCAGGCAGGCAGGCAGGCAGGCAGTCAGGCAGGCAGTCAGGCAGTCAGGCAGGCAGGCAGTCAGGCAGGCAGTCAGGCAGGCAGTCAGGCAGGCAGTCAGGCAGGCAGTCAGGCAGTCAGGCAGGCAGTCAGGCAGGCAGTGAGCCAGGCAGTCAGGCAGTCAGGCAGTCAGGCAGGCAGTCAGGCAGGCAGGCAGGCAGGCAGTCAGGCAGGCAGTCAGGCAGTCAGGCAGGCAGGCAGTCAGGCAGGCAGTCAGGCGCGCAGTCAGGCAGGCAGGCAGGCAGGCAGTCAGGCAGGCAGTCAGGCAGTCAGGCAGGCAGGCAGTCAGGCAGGCAGTCAGGCAGGCAGTCAGGCAGGCAGGCAGGCAGGCAGTCAGGCAGGCAGTCAGGCAGTCAGGCAGGCAGTCAGGCAGGCAGTCAGGCAGGCAGTCAGGCAGGCAGTCAGGCAGGCAGTCAGGCAGGCAGTCAGTCAGGCAGTCAGGCAGGCAGTCAGGCAGGCAGGCAGGCAGGCAGTCAGGCAGGCAGTCAGGCAGTCAGGCAGGCAGGCAGTCAGGCAGGCAGTCAGGCGCGCAGTCAGGCAGGCAGGCAGGCAGTCAGGCAGGCAGTCAGGCAGTCAGGCAGGCAGGCAGTCAGGCAGGCAGTCAGGCAGGCAGTCAGGCAGGCAGGCAGGCAGGCAGTCAGGCAGGCAGTCAGGCAGGCAGGCAGGCAGGCAGTCAGTCAGGCAGGCAGGCAGGCAGTCAGGCAGTCAGGCAGGCAGTCAGGCAGGCAGTCAGCCAGGCAGTCAGGCAGTCAGGCAGGCAGTCAGGCAGGCAGTCATGCAGGCAGGCAGGCAGGCAGTCAGGCAGGCAGTCAGTCAGGCAGGCAGGCAGGCAGTCAGGCAGGCAGTCAGGCGCGCAGTCAGGCAGGCAGGCAGGCAGTCAGGCAGGCAGTCAGGCAGTCAGGCAGGCAGGCAGTCAGGCAGGCAGTCAGGCAGGCAGTCAGGCAGGCAGGCAGGCAGGCAGTCAGGCAGGCAGTCAGGCAGTCAGGCAGGCAGTCAGGCAGGCAGTCAGGCAGGCAGGCAGGCAGTCAGGCAGGCAGTCAGGCAGGCAGTCAGGCAGGCAGTCAGGCAGTCAGGCAGTCAGGCAGTCAGGCAGGCAGGCAGTCAGGCAGGCAGTCAGGCAGGCAGTCAGGCAGGCAGGCAGTCAGGCAGGCAGGCAGTCAGGCAGTCAGGCAGGCAGGCAGTCAGGCAGTCAGGCAGGCAGTCAGGCAGGCAGGCAGGCAGGCAGTCAGGCAGGCAGTCAGGCAGTCAGGCAGGCAGTCAGGCAGGCACTCAGGTAGGCAGGCAGGCAGGCAGTCAGGCAGGCAGGCAGTCAGGCAGGCAGTCAGGCAGGCAGTCAGGCAGGCAGGCAGGCAGGCAGTCAGGCAGGCAGTCAGGCAGTCAGGCAGGCAGGCAGTCAGGCAGGCAGTCAGGCAGGCAGTCAGGCAGGCAGGCAGGCAGGCAGTCAGGCAGGCAGGCAGGCAGTCAGGCAGGCAGTCAGGCAGGCAGTCAGGCAGGCAGGCAGGCAGGCAGGCAGGCAGTCAGGCAGGCAGTCAGGCAGGCAGTCAGGCAGTCAGGCAGTCAGGCAGTCAGGCAGGCAGGCAGTCAGGCAGTCAGGCAGGCAGTCAGGCAGGCAGGCAGTCAGGCAGGCAGTCAGGCAGGCAGTCAGGCAGGCAGGCAGTCAGGCAGGCAGGCAGGCAGGCAGGCAGGCAGGCAGTCAGGCAGTCAGTCAGGCAGGCAGGCAGTCAGGCAGGCAGGCAGTCAGGCAGGCAGGCAGTCAGGCAGGCAGTCAGGCAGGCAGGCAGTCAGGCAGTCAGGAAGGCAGGCAGGCAGTCAGGCAGTCAGGCAGGCAGGCAGGCAGGCAGTCAGTCAGGCAGTCAGTCAGGCAGTCAGGCAGGCAGGCAAGCAGTCAGGCAGTCAGGCAGGCAGGCAGGCAGTCAGTCAGGCAGGCAGTCAGTCAGGCAGTCAGGCAGTCAGGCAGTCAGGCAGGCAGGCAAGCAGTCAGGCAGTCAGGCAGGCAGGCAGGCAGTCAGTCAGGCAGTCAGGCAGTCAGGCAGTCAGGCAGGCAGTCAGGCAGTCAGGCAGGCAGGCAGGCAGGCAGTCGGGCAGTCAGGCAGTCAGGCAGTCAGGCAGGCAGGCAGGCAGGCAGGCAGGCAGTCAGGCAGGCAGTCAGGCAGTCAGGCAGGCAGTCAGGCAGGCAGGCAGGCAGGCGGGCAGTCAGGCAGGCAGGCAGTCAGGCAGGCAGAAAGGCAGGCAGACAGGCAGTCAGGCAGGCAGTCAGGCAGGCAGGCAGGCAGGCAGTCAGGCAGGCAGTCAGGCAGTCAGGCAGGCAGGCAGGCAGGCAGTCAGGCAGGCAGTCAGGCAGGCAGGCAGGCAGGCAGTCAGGCAGGCAGTCAGGCAGTCAGGCAGGCAGGCAGTCAGGCAGGCAGTCAGGCAGGCAGTCAGGCAGGCAGTCAGGCAGGCAGTCAGGCAGTCAGGCAGGCAGTCAGGCAGGCAGTGAGCCAGGCAGTCAGGCAGTCAGGCAGTCAGGCAGGCAGTCAGGCAGGCAGGCAGGCAGGCAGTCAGGCAGGCAGTCAGGCAGTCAGGCAGGCAGGCAGTCAGGCAGGCAGTCAGGCGCGCAGTCAGGCAGGCAGGCAGGCAGGCAGTCAGGCAGGCAGGCAGGCAGTCAGGCAGGCAGGCAGTCAGGCAGGCAGTCAGGCAGGCAGTCAGGCAGGCAGGCAGGCAGGCAGTCAGGCAGGCAGTCAGGCAGTCAGGCAGGCAGTCAGGCAGGCAGTCAGGCAGGCAGGCAGGCAGTCAGTCAGGCAGTCAGGCAGGCAGTCAGGCAGGCAGTCAGGCAGGCAGTCAGGCAGGCAGTCAGTCAGGCAGTCAGGCAGGCAGTCAGGCAGGCAGGCAGGCAGGCAGTCAGGCAGGCAGTCAGGCAGTCAGGCAGGCAGGCAGTCAGGCAGGCAGTCAGGCGCGCAGTCAGGCAGGCAGGCAGGCAGTCAGGCAGGCAGTCAGGCAGTCAGGCAGGCAGGCAGTCAGGCAGGCAGTCAGGCAGGCAGTCAGGCAGGCAGGCAGGCAGGCAGTCAGGCAGGCAGTCAGGCAGGCAGGCAGGCAGGCAGTCAGTCAGGCAGGCAGGCAGGCAGTCAGGCAGTCAGGCAGGCAGTCAGGCAGGCAGTCAGCCAGGCAGTCAGGCAGTCAGGCAGGCAGTCAGGCAGGCAGTCATGCAGGCAGGCAGGCAGGCAGTCAGGCAGGCAGTCAGTCAGGCAGGCAGGCAGGCAGTCAGGCAGGCAGTCAGGCGCGCAGTCAGGCAGGCAGGCAGGCAGTCAGGCAGGCAGTCAGGCAGTCAGGCAGGCAGGCAGTCAGGCAGGCAGTCAGGCAGGCAGTCAGGCAGGCAGGCAGGCAGGCAGTCAGGCAGGCAGTCAGGCAGTCAGGCAGGCAGTCAGGCAGGCAGTCAGGCAGGCAGGCAGGCAGTCAGGCAGGCAGTCAGGCAGGCAGTCAGGCAGGCAGTCAGGCAGTCAGGCAGTCAGGCAGTCAGGCAGGCAGGCAGTCAGGCAGGCAGTCAGGCAGGCAGTCAGGCAGGCAGGCAGTCAGGCAGGCAGGCAGTCAGGCAGTCAGGCAGGCAGGCAGTCAGGCAGTCAGGCAGGCAGTCAGGCAGGCAGGCAGGCAGGCAGTCAGGCAGGCAGTCAGGCAGTCAGGCAGGCAGTCAGGCAGGCACTCAGGTAGGCAGGCAGGCAGGCAGTCAGGCAGGCAGGCAGTCAGGCAGGCAGTCAGGCAGGCAGTCAGGCAGGCAGGCAGGCAGGCAGTCAGGCAGGCAGTCAGGCAGTCAGGCAGGCAGGCAGTCAGGCAGGCAGTCAGGCAGGCAGTCAGGCAGGCAGGCAGGCAGGCAGTCAGGCAGGCAGGCAGGCAGTCAGGCAGGCAGTCAGGCAGGCAGTCAGGCAGGCAGGCAGGCAGGCAGGCAGGCAGTCAGGCAGGCAGTCAGGCAGGCAGTCAGGCAGTCAGGCAGTCAGGCAGTCAGGCAGGCAGGCAGTCAGGCAGTCAGGCAGGCAGTCAGGCAGGCAGGCAGTCAGGCAGGCAGTCAGGCAGGCAGTCAGGCAGGCAGGCAGTCAGGCAGGCAGGCAGGCAGGCAGGCAGGCAGGCAGTCAGGCAGTCAGTCAGGCAGGCAGGCAGTCAGGCAGGCAGGCAGTCAGGCAGGCAGGCAGTCAGGCAGGCAGTCAGGCAGGCAGGCAGTCAGGCAGTCAGGAAGGCAGGCAGTCAGGCAGTCAGGCAGGCAGGCAGGCAGGCAGTCAGTCAGGCAGTCAGTCAGGCAGGCAGGCAGTCAGGCAGGCAGGCAGGCAGGCAGTCAGGCAGGCAGTCAGGCAGGCAGTCAGGCAGGCAGTCAGGCAGGCAGGCAGGCAGGCAGGCAGTCAGGCAGGCAGTCAGGCAGGCAGGCAGGCAGTCAGTCAGGCAGTCAGTCAGGCAGGCAGGCAGTCAGGCAGGCAGGCAGTCAGGCAGGCAGGCAGTCAGGCAGGCAGTCAGGCAGGCAGGCAGTCAGGCAGTCAGGCAGGCAGGCAGGCAGGCAGTCAGGCAGTCAGGCAGTCAGGCAGTCAGGCAGTCAGTCAGGCAGGCAGGCAGTCAGGCAGTCAGGCAGGCAGTCAGGCAGTCAGGCAGGCAGTCAGGCAGGCAGTCAGGCAGGCAGGCAGGCAGTCAGGCAGGCAGGCAGGCAGGCAGGCAGGCAGGCAGGCAGGCAGGCAGGCAGGCAGGCAGTCAGGCAGTCAGGCAGGCAGTCAGGCAGGCAGGCAGGCAGTCAGTCAGGCAGGCAGTCAGGCAGTCAGGCAGGCAGGCAGGCAGTCAGGCAGTCAGGCAGTCGGGCAGGCAGTCAGGTAGTCAGGCAGTCAGGCAGTCAGGCAGTCAGGCAGTCAGGCAGGCAGTCAGGCAGTCAGGCAGTCAGGCAGGCAGTCAGGCAGTCAGGCAGGCAGTCAGGCAGGCAGTCAGGCAGTCAGGCAGTCAGGCAGTCAGGCAGGCAGTCAGGCAGTCAGGCAGGCAGGCAGTCAGTCAGGCAGTCAGGCAGGCAGGCAGGCAGGCAGTCAGGCAGTCAGTCAGGCAGTCAGGCAGTCAGTCAGGCAGTCAGGCAGTCAGTCAGGCAGTCAGGCAGGCAGTCAGGCAGTCAGGCAGTCAGGCAGTCAGGCAGGCAGTCAGGCAGTCACGCAGGCAGTCAGGCAGTCAGGCAGTCAGGCAGGCAGGCAGGCAGTCAGGCAGTCAGGCAGGCAGTCAGGCAGGCAGTCAGGTAGTCAGGCAGGCAGGCAGGCAGGCAGGCAGGCAGGCCGGCAGTCAGGCAGTCAGGCAGGCAGTCAGGCAGTAAGTCAGTCAGGCAGTCAGGCAGTCAGGCAGTCAGTCAGGCAGTCAGGCAGTCGGGCAGTCAGGCAGGCAGTCAGGCAGGCAGTCAGGCAGCCAGGCAGTCAGGCAGTCAGGCAGTCAGTCAGGCAGTCAGGCAGTCAGGCAGGCAGTCAGGCAGGCAGTCAGGCAGGCAGTCAGGCAGTCAGGCAGTCAGGCAGTCAGGCAGGCAGTCAGGCAGTCAGGCAGGCAGGCAGGCAGTCAGGCAGTGAGTCAGGCAGTCAGGCAGTCAGTCAGGCAGTCAGGCAGTCAGGCAGGCAGTCAGGCAGTCAGTCAGTCAGGCAGTCAGGCAGTCAGGCAGTCAGTCAGGCAGTCAGGCAGTCAGGCAGGCAGTCAGGCAGGCAGTCAGGCAGCCAGGCAGTCAGGCAGTCAGGCAGTCAGTCAGGCAGTCAGGCAGTCAGGCAGGCAGTCAGGCAGGCAGTCAGGCAGTCAGGCAGGCAGTCAGGCAGTCAGGCAGGCAGGCAGGCAGTCAGGCAGTCAGGCAGGCAGTCAGGCAGTCAGGCAGTGAGTCAGGCAGTCAGGCAGTCAGTCAGGCAGTCAGGCAGTCAGGCAGTCAGTCAGGCAGGCAGGCAGGCAGTCAGGCAGTCAGGCAGGCAGTCAGGCAGGCAGTCAGGCAGTCAGGCAGTCAGGCAGTCAGGCAGTCAGGCAGTCAGGCAGATTCAAATATTTCTGAGCACAAACTCCACCCCACCCCACCCCCCTTCAAATGTGGTATTCAGTTTCAGGGGGGGTAGAGGCCTCCAAATCAACAAAATCCATCGGGGGATGGTCTTATTGGGCAAAATAATGATTTTACAAGGGGTTGGACATCCAATGTCATGCCTTGGGGTATGCTACGCGAATGACCCCCAAAAAGGGGGTGTGTACGGGTCCGCGCCTGTGTTTGATCCAACAAATTCTATTGCCTTCGGCAGTGCACCTCGAAGAGAGGTTGACAGTCAGCCAATCAGTCAGTTAGACAGGCCAGCAGTCCGTCAGACAGAAACACACACTTTGGGTTTTTTGTTAGTAGCAGACACTTTATGTAGCAGTCGGGACCATTCTGATTTCAAGCATCGGTGGTGGCCGAGTGGTAATGCATGCCACCGCAAGCTTTTAGGTCGGCGGTTCAAACCCTGGCGTGGTGAATATTTGCAGCGGCGCGGCCGCTGCAAAAGTCAGCAGGCCAGGATCCGAACCACCGACTATGAAGTATGCGTCGGCTGCGTTACCATTGGACCAGCGGCGATGCTACAGCATTCAGCTTCCCCACTGCTTGAAGCCTGTTGAGCAAAAACTTTTGACCCCCCCCCCACCCCCCACCCACCCCCCCCCACCCCCCCCCCCAAAAAGTGATATCCAGTTTTAGGGGGTAGAGGCCTCAGAATCAAAAAATCCATTGGGGGATGGTCTTATTGGGCAAAATAATGATTTTACAAGGGGTTGGACATCCAATATCATGCCTTGGGGTATGCTGCGCGGATGACCCCAAAAAAGGGGGGTATACGCCGCTCGCGCCTGCGCTTGATCTAACAACCTCTCTTCGAGGTGACTCTCTTCGAGGTGCTTCTTAGCCTAAACGAACTGGCACCGAATTTTGATTGGCCAAAGGCCGGGAAAAAATTTTGGCCCCATTACCGAAGGGGCGGGGGGTCCAGGGTGTTGTGGGGGGGGGGGGGTGCCCCCCCCCCCCCCCGCCCCCCGAGTGGTGCTGAGTTGTTCAAAGGGCCCCAGCACAGGGCAACAGACCGCGGGCTTTGTCTCAGCCAACACGTTACGCGGGAGGAGGGGGCAACACCCTCCGCACCCCCGCCACACCCCGCCCCCCCTCCCCCGCCTCCCGTGGGGCCAGGCACGCCCTGCGGCAGCCGATGTGCGGCGGCCCCCAAACACTCAGAACCGCCGCGCGCGCCCACCGGGCCCTCGGACCGAGCGACCGGGCGACCGCACGAGGCCTCACGCGCACGGGCGCCGCCGGGGGCACACCTGATCGTGCGGGGCGGGGGCCGCGGCCCGCAGGACCATCTGCACGGCGTTGGCGGACAGGCCGCCGCCGCCGCCGGGGGGCAGACTGCGCAGGAACGCCGTCAGTACCGCGTCCATCTCCGCGGGGCCCTGGACGCAAAGGGGGCGGGCGTGTGCGACGGGGCGGAGACCGGACCTGCCACGAGCGGCCGTCCGGGGACTCCGGGTCTCGTTAGGAATCAGCCCCCACACGACGTGGTTGGTTGCCGCTGGCGGTTGGCGGCGGTCGGAGGTTGGCAGTTGGTGGCGGTTGGCAGTTGGCAGTTGGTGGTTGGTGGTTGGTGGTTCCTTGGGGCGGTCCTTAAGGGTGGACCAAAAAAAAAACATGTCATTCCCAAAGGACCCCCTGCCTACTCACTACTCACACTCCGGTGCGGACGTGGACATGGGACCGGAACGGGGACCGCGTGCGGCGGCGGCCGACCCCCCCCTCCCCCGAAACGGGAATGCACCACGCGCCAAGACAACGGCCACATGGCACGTCCGATGCGGCGGACGCCCCCGCCGCCACATTCCAACGAACGAGTGCGGGGGAACCGGCGCGCAGGGGGGGGGGGGGATGGGGCACAGGACCATGGCACCACCACCGCCGCCGCCGCCGATGTGAGGGAATGCACTGCCGTCATTGCGCCCGGTCGCCCGCGTTACACAGGGGGCGATAAGTTCCATGCCAAAGAAATGTTATTTGCCACATTGGAGGAAAAACGGGGAGGGACCGGGCAAAACGGGCGGGGGGGGGCGGGGGAAACGGGGGGTAATGGGAGAAGAGGGGGGGGGGGTGGCAATCACGGTCGAGCGCTCTCAGGAACTTCCCTTGAGGTCCTGTGCGTGCCTCCTTTTCTGGCCCCAAAGAGCCCGGCAGGAGTTGAAATTGTGGCATACCAAACATTCTGATGATGCAGAAAATCATTGCCTGCATAAGTTGCAGGCCCTTGCTTAGTGGGGGTAGGGGCTGGGGGTGACCCTCTGCCCTGGTGAGGGGATCTCAGTAGGATCCAGGCCCGCATGCCGGTCAGCTCAGTAGGAAGGAGCCCCACCCTATGGGCAACTGAGTAGGACCCAGCGCCATCCACAAGGCTCCTCACTAGGAACCGGCCCTGAACCCCCCCCCCCCCGCCCCCACTAAGCAAAGGCCTGATAAGGTGACATGGGATCAGAGAGCAGGCAACAGCAAGCAAACCGGAGGTCAAAGACGCAATCATCCCCGTTAACCCCCTGTCCCTGCGGTTCCATGCCAATTAGTTGCATTTTCCCTTTTTTTTTCCCCCCGTTTTCGCATGCCAATGCCAAAACCTGTTTACCCGCCTTCGGGCTCCAAGGGTTTAGAACCCATCGAACCCCCCCCCCCCCGTGTCAGGAAAATTATCCCGCAGATGCACACCCCAGCGCGCACAAGTCGGTGCTGGAGTCGGCAAACCCCCGCACGGACTGGGAGGGTGCATCTGGATGCACCTGGTCAACGGCACGGGCAACAGCCCGTCTCCGGGACGGCCGACCCCCGGAGTAGTCAAAAAAGACAAGTCATCACCGTTGACACAACGAAAAAACATTCGGGCCCACAGAGGGTCAGCAGGGTGAGCAGTGGCGAGAGGCCAATAGGCGCCCCCAAAGGCAAACAATCAGATACGAAGGCCTTGTACTCACCCCCCCCCCCCGTGTCCAACGAACAATTTGGTCCCAAATTAAAACGGTCCGAACGGGAGTGTGCGTTGGACACGGGGGGGCATGGACAAGAGGCATCGTGCGGTGGAGCGGCACACCTGCGCGCCCACGCGGCACAGGGCCTTGCTCAGGCTGGTCCCCACGTACGCACGGCCCGGCGACCGGGAGAGGAGCTGCTGCGCGGCCGCGCGGCGCTCGGGGCCGGCGCAAAACAGCGCCCAGTCCGCAACGCGATCAATGACTTGGGCGGTGATGGGCACCGCAAGATCCGGCAGGCAGTGCAGCACCTGTGGGAAGATAAAGGCAGTACAGCACCTGTGGGAAGATAAAGGCAGTGCAGCACCTGTGGGAAGATAAAGGCAGTGCAGCACCTGTGGGAAGATAAAGGCAGTACAGCACCTGTGGGAAGATAAAGGCAGTACAGCACCTGTGGGAAGATAAAGGCAGTGCAGCACCTGTGGGAAGATAAAGGCAGTGCAGCACCTGTGGGAAGATAAAGGCAGTGCAGCACCTGTGGGAAGATAAAGGCAGTGCAGCACCTGTGGGAAGATAAAGGCAGTGCAGCACCTGTGGGAAGATAAAGGCAGTGCAGCACCTGTGGGAAGATAAAGGCAGTGCAGCACCTGTGGGAAGATAAAGGCAGTGCAGCACCTGTGGGAAGATAAAGGCAGTGCAGCACCTGTGGGAAGATAAAGGCAGTGCAGCACCTGTGGGAAGATAAAGGCAGTACAGCACCTGTGGGAAGATAAAGGCAGTACAGCACCTGTGGGAAGATAAAGGCAGTGCAGCACCTGTGGGAAGATAAAGGCAGTACAGCACCTGTGGGAAGATAAAGGCAGTGCAGCACCTGTGGGAAGATAAAGGCAGTGCAGCACCTGTGGGAAGATAAAGGCAGTACAGCACCTGTGGGAAGATAAAGGCAGTGCAGCACCTGTGGGAAGATAAAGGCAGTGCAGCACCTGTGGGAAGATAAAGGCAGTGCAGCACCTGTGGGAAGATAAAGGCAGTGCAGCACCTGTGGGAAGATAAAGGCAGTACAGCACCTGTGGGAAGATAAAGGCAGTACAGCACCTGTGGGAAGATAAAGGCAGTACAGCACCTGTGGGAAGATAAAGGCAGTACAGCACCTGTGGGAAGATAAAGGCAGTGCAGCACCTGTGGGAAGATAAAGGCAGTGCAGCACCTGTGGGAAGATAAAGGCAGTGCAGCACCTGTGGGAAGATAAAGGCAGTACAGCACCTGTGGGAAGATAAAGGCAGTACAGCACCTGTGGGAAGATAAAGGCAGTACAGCACCTGTGGGAAGATAAAGGCAGTGCAGCACCTGTGGGAAGATAAAGGCAGTACAGCACCTGTGGGAAGATAAAGGCAGTGCAGCACCTGTGGGAAGATAAAGGCAGTGCAGCACCTGTGGGAAGATAAAGGCAGTACAGCACCTGTGGGAAGATAAAGGCAGTGCAGCACCTGTGGGAAGATAAAGGCAGTACAGCACCTGTGGGAAGATAAAGGCAGTGCAGCACCTGTGGGAAGATAAAGGCAGTGCAGCACCTGTGGGAAGATAAAGGCAGTACAGCACCTGTGGGAAGATAAAGGCAGTACAGCACCTGTGGGAAGATAAAGGCAGTGCAGCACCTGTGGGAAGATAAAGGCAGTGCAGCACCTGTGGGAAGATAAAGGCAGTGCAGCACCTGTGGGAAGATAAAGGCAGTGCAGCACCTGTGGGAAGATAAAGGCAGTACAGCACCTGTGGGAAGATAAAGGCAGTGCAGCACCTGTGGGAAGATAAAGGCAGTGCAGCACCTGTGGGAAGATAAAGGCAGTACAGCACCTGTGGGAAGATAAAGGCAGTACAGCACCTGTGGGAAGATAAAGGCAGTGCAGCACCTGTGGGAAGATAAAGGCAGTGCAGCACCTGTGGGAAGATAAAGGCAGTGCAGCACCTGTGGGAAGATAAAGGCAGTGCAGCACCTGTGGGAAGATAAAGGCAGTGCAGCACCTGTGGGAAGATAAAGGCAGTGCAGCACCTGTGGGAAGATAAAGGCAGTACAGCACCTGTGGGAAGATAAAGGCAGTGCAGCACCTGTGGGAAGATAAAGGCAGTGCAGCACCTGTGGGAAGATAAAGGCAGTACAGCACCTGTGGGAAGATAAAGGCAGTGCAGCACCTGTGGGAAGATAAAGGCAGTGCAGCACCTGTGGGAAGATAAAGGCAGTGCAGCACCTGTGGGAAGATAAAGGCAGTGCAGCACCTGTGGGAAGATAAAGGCAGTGCAGCACCTGTGGGAAGATAAAGGCAGTGCAGCACCTGTGGGAAGATAAAGGCAGTGCAGCACCTGTGGGAAGATAAAGGCAGTGCAGCACCTGTGGGAAGATAAAGGCAGTACAGCACCTGTGGGAAGATAAAGGCAGTGCAGCACCTGTGGGAAGATAAAGGCAGTGCAGCACCTGTGGGAAGATAAAGGCAGTACAGCACCTGTGGGAAGATAAAGGCAGTACAGCACCTGTGGGAAGATAAAGGCAGTACAGCACCTGTGGGAAGATAAAGGCAGTGCAGCACCTGTGGGAAGATAAAGGCAGTACAGCACCTGTGGGAAGATAAAGGCAGTGCAGCACCTGTGGGAAGATAAAGGCAGTGCAGCACCTGTGGGAAGATAAAGGCAGTACAGCACCTGTGGGAAGATAAAGGCAGTGCAGCACCTGTGGGAAGATAAAGGCAGTACAGCACCTGTGGGAAGATAAAGGCAGTGCAGCACCTGTGGGAAGATAAAGGCAGTGCAGCACCTGTGGGAAGATAAAGGCAGTACAGCACCTGTGGGAAGATAAAGGCAGTACAGCACCTGTGGGAAGATAAAGGCAGTGCAGCACCTGTGGGAAGATAAAGGCAGTGCAGCACCTGTGGGAAGATAAAGGCAGTGCAGCACCTGTGGGAAGATAAAGGCAGTGCAGCACCTGTGGGAAGATAAAGGCAGTACAGCACCTGTGGGAAGATAAAGGCAGTGCAGCACCTGTGGGAAGATAAAGGCAGTGCAGCACCTGTGGGAAGATAAAGGCAGTGCAGCACCTGTGGGAAGATAAAGGCAGTACAGCACCTGTGGGAAGATAAAGGCAGTGCAGCACCTGTGGGAAGATAAAGGCAGTGCAGCACCTGTGGGAAGATAAAGGCAGTGCAGCACCTGTGGGAAGATAAAGGCAGTGCAGCACCTGTGGGAAGATAAAGGCAGTGCAGCACCTGTGGGAAGATAAAGGCAGTGCAGCACCTGTGGGAAGATAAAGGCAGTACAGCACCTGTGGGAAGATAAAGGCAGTGCAGCACCTGTGGGAAGATAAAGGCAGTGCAGCACCTGTGGGAAGATAAAGGCAGTACAGCACCTGTGGGAAGATAAAGGCAGTGCAGCACCTGTGGGAAGATAAAGGCAGTGCAGCACCTGTGGGAAGATAAAGGCAGTGCAGCACCTGTGGGAAGATAAAGGCAGTGCAGCACCTGTGGGAAGATAAAGGCAGTGCAGCACCTGTGGGAAGATAAAGGCAGTGCAGCACCTGTGGGAAGATAAAGGCAGTGCAGCACCTGTGGGAAGATAAAGGCAGTACAGCACCTGTGGGAAGATAAAGGCAGTACAGCACCTGTGGGAAGATAAAGGCAGTGCAGCACCTGTGGGAAGATAAAGGCAGTGCAGCACCTGTGGGAAGATAAAGGCAGTACAGCACCTGTGGGAAGATAAAGGCAGTGCAGCACCTGTGGGAAGATAAAGGCAGTACAGCACCTGTGGGAAGAAAAAGGCAGTGCAGCACCTGTGGGAAGATAAAGGCAGTGCAGCACCTGTGGGAAGATAAAGGCAGTGCAGCACCTGTGGGAAGATAAAGGCAGTGCAGCACCTGTGGGAAGATAAAGGCAGTGCAGCACCTGTGGGAAGATAAAGGCAGTGCAGCACCTGTGGGAAGATAAAGGCAGTACAGCACCTGTGGGAAGATAAAGGCAGTACAGCACCTGTGGGAAGATAAAGGCAGTGCAGCACCTGTGGGAAGATAAAGGCAGTGCAGCACCTGTGGGAAGATAAAGGCAGTACAGCACCTGTGGGAAGATAAAGGCAGTACAGCACCTGTGGGAAGATAAAGGCAGTGCAGCACCTGTGGGAAGATAAAGGCAGTGCAGCACCTGTGGGAAGATAAAGGCAGTGCAGCACCTGTGGGAAGATAAAGGCAGTGCAGCACCTGTGGGAAGATAAAGGCAGTACAGCACCTGTGGGAAGATAAAGGCAGTGCAGCACCTGTGGGAAGATAAAGGCAGTGCAGCACCTGTGGGAAGATAAAGGCAGTGCAGCACCTGTGGGAAGATAAAGGCAGTACAGCACCTGTGGGAAGATAAAGGCAGTGCAGCACCTGTGGGAAGATAAAGGCAGTGCAGCACCTGTGGGAAGATAAAGGCAGTACAGCACCTGTGGGAAGATAAAGGCAGTGCAGCACCTGTGGGAAGATAAAGGCAGTGCAGCACCTGTGGGAAGATAAAGGCAGTGCAGCACCTGTGGGAAGATAAAGGCAGTACAGCACCTGTGGGAAGATAAAGGCAGTACAGCACCTGTGGGAAGATAAAGGCAGTGCAGCACCTGTGGGAAGATAAAGGCAGTACAGCACCTGTGGGAAGAAAAAGGCAGTGCAGCACCTGTGGGAAGATAAAGGCAGTGCAGCACCTGTGGGAAGATAAAGGCAGTGCAGCACCTGTGGGAAGATAAAGGCAGTGCAGCACCTGTGGGAAGATAAAGGCAGTGCAGCACCTGTGGGAAGATAAAGGCAGTACAGCACCTGTGGGAAGATAAAGGCAGTGCAGCACCTGTGGGAAGATAAAGGCAGTACAGCACCTGTAGGAAGATAAAGGCAGTGCAGCACCTGTGGGAAGATAAAGGCAGTGCAGCACCTGTGGGAAGATAAAGGCAGTACAGCACCTGTGGGAAGATAAAGGCAGTACAGCACCTGTGGGAAGATAAAGGCAGTGCAGCACCTGTGGGAAGATAAAGGCAGTGCAGCACCTGTGGGAAGATAAAGGCAGTGCAGCACCTGTGGGAAGATAAAGGCAGTGCAGCACCTGTGGGAAGATAAAGGCAGTACAGCACCTGTGGGAAGATAAAGGCAGTGCAGCACCTGTGGGAAGATAAAGGCAGTGCAGCACCTGTGGGAAGATAAAGGCAGTGCAGCACCTGTGGGAAGATAAAGGCAGTACAGCACCTGTGGGAAGATAAAGGCAGTGCAGCACCTGTGGGAAGATAAAGGCAGTGCAGCACCTGTGGGAAGATAAAGGCAGTGCAGCACCTGTGGGAAGATAAAGGCAGTGCAGCACCTGTGGGAAGATAAAGGCAGTGCAGCACCTGTGGGAAGATAAAGGCAGTGCAGCACCTGTGGGAAGATAAAGGCAGTACAGCACCTGTGGGAAGATAAAGGCAGTGCAGCACCTGTGGGAAGATAAAGGCAGTGCAGCACCTGTGGGAAGATAAAGGCAGTACAGCACCTGTGGGAAGATAAAGGCAGTGCAGCACCTGTGGGAAGATAAAGGCAGTGCAGCACCTGTGGGAAGATAAAGGCAGTGCAGCACCTGTGGGAAGATAAAGGCAGTGCAGCACCTGTGGGAAGATAAAGGCAGTGCAGCACCTGTGGGAAGATAAAGGCAGTGCAGCACCTGTGGGAAGATAAAGGCAGTGCAGCACCTGTGGGAAGATAAAGGCAGTACAGCACCTGTGGGAAGATAAAGGCAGTACAGCACCTGTGGGAAGATAAAGGCAGTGCAGCACCTGTGGGAAGATAAAGGCAGTGCAGCACCTGTGGGAAGATAAAGGCAGTACAGCACCTGTGGGAAGATAAAGGCAGTGCAGCACCTGTGGGAAGATAAAGGCAGTACAGCACCTGTGGGAAGATAAAGGCAGTGCAGCACCTGTGGGAAGATAAAGGCAGTGCAGCACCTGTGGGAAGATAAAGGCAGTGCAGCACCTGTGGGAAGATAAAGGCAGTGCAGCACCTGTGGGAAGATAAAGGCAGTACAGCACCGGGCATTTGGTGAAACCTAGTATGCACGTAGCAAAACCTAGTAAAATGTAGCAAAACCTAGTAAAATGTAGCAAAACCTAGTAAAAAATTTTTTTTTTAAAAAACTTTTTAAAAATTTTATTTTTTTTTACTAGGTAAAAAAAGCAAAAATTTTAAAAAAAGTTTCAAAATTTTTTTTTTTTACTAGGTAAAAAAAGCAAAAATTTTCCCTTACTAGGTTACTAGGTAGTGACAAATTTGGACTTGAATTTGAACAAAAAAAACCAAGTTTATGGGGGGGGGGGGTCAACGGTAGGTGGTATTTATGTTTAAGGGCATGGTGCCCCCTGGTCTATTCCAGGCCACTTGTGTAAGTGGCGCCCCACCCGGGCCAAACCGTGTATTGCAAGGTCAACAAAAATAAAATGAGGCTCAAGAAAAGAAGGAGCATTTATATGATAAATATATATATACATATATGAGGTGCACACACGCGTGCTTTATATAAAGTCGCAAAACACGCGCTTGTAGATGAGGTCCGACTTCTTGTCTTTGTAGGTGGGTTGTGCAGAGGGAGGGTTGTGCTTGCACATGTTGCGAATCACGCCCGTGGTCTTTTCTTCCAACTCTTTGATTAGATTTTTGTCATACTCCAATCTCCCAGAGGCATCTTTGGGGTAATGCTCTGGAACAAAAAATTCTTCACCACGGATCACCACCTTTGGACGGACCTCATCTACAGAAGGCGACTTGTCAACCACAAGCCGGTCACCCAAGGCGAATGCCAACACAATGCATGCCAGTGTGGCAGTAAATTGCACATTCCATTTGCGCAATGCCACACATATCTCCGTGGAACAGAAACCGGAAGCATGCAGGGCACACTGATAAACTCCACATTCACGGCACGTGATGTGGGCTGTGTCGTCGCAAAAAAAGCACGACGAACGGCTGGGTGAACAATAGGGCGTAGCATACATCCGTGCCAAGGCCCAACTGGGTGTGGTCTCAATAGGGGGGGCAGGCGGAGAACTGCGATAGTGCAAAGCTGCCTATGCAATCTCACGCAACAACCACAATCTGTCTTGTGGAAGTTGGATGCTACCGTTGACAACACGCCTAGACAAAAGGCAATGTAGCATCATAAGGCAGGCACGATGGCAGCTCACACCGTCGTCCTGATGTAGGAAGGTGGAGTAGAGGGGGGCTATAGCAAAAGCTACACTGCCGAACTCACCCAAAAACTTGTCCCACCTCTTCAGCGCCCTTGCCTTAATGCCTTCTTGTTCGGCAATGAGGTTCACTATTGCCAACTCCTCGGTGTTTGCACCCGCTATGTACGGCTTGTAACACAGCGGAGTGGGCAAAGTGGCTACCTCACCCCTGCCGTATCGGGGATCCCCACCGCTGCAGAGCGGGGGGCAGAATCAGAAGTGGCCCACAAGTGGGCAAAGTGGCTACCTCACCCCTGCCGTATCGGGGAGCCCCACCGCTGCAGAGCGGGGGGCAGAATCAGAAGTGGCCCACAAGTGGGCAAATTGGCTACCTCACCCCTGCCGTATCGGGGATCCCCACCGCTGCAGAGCGGGGGGCAGAATCAGAAGTGGCCCACAAGTGGGCAAAGTGGCTACCTCACCCCTGCCGTATCGGGGATCCCCACCGCTGCAGAGCGGGGGGCAGAATCAGAAGTGGCCCACAAGTGGGCAAAGTGGCTACCTCACCCCTGCCGTATCGGGGAGCCCCACCGCTGCAGAGCGGGGGGCAGAATCAGAAGTGGCCCACAAGTGGGCAAATTGGCTACCTCACCCCTGCCGTATCGGGGATCCCCACCGCTGCAGAGCGGGGGGCAGAATCAGAAGTGGCCCACAAGTGGGCAAAGTGGCTACCTCACCCCTGCCGTATCGGGGATCCCCACCGCTGCAGAGCGGGGGGCAGAATCAGAAGTGGCCCACAAGTGGGCAAAGTGGCTACCTCACCCCTGCCGTATCGGGGATCCCCACCGCTGCAGAGCGGGGGGCAGAATCAGAAGTGGCCCACAAGTGGGCAAAGTGGCTACCTCACCCCTGCCGTATCGGGGATCCCCACCGCTGCAGAGCGGGGGGCAGAATCAGAAGTGGCCCACAAGTGGGCAAAGTGGCTACCTCACCCCTGCCGTATCGGGGATCCCCACCGCTGCAGAGCGGGGGGCAGAATCAGAAGTGGCCCACAAGTGGGCAAATTGGCTACCTCACCCCTGCCGTATCGGGGATCCCCACCGCTGCAGAGCGGGGGGCAGAATCAGAAGTGGCCCACAAGTGGGCAAAGTGGCTACCTCACCCCTGCCGTATCGGGGAGCCCCACCGCTGCAGAGCGGGGGGCAGAATCAGAAGTGGCCCACAAGTGGGCAAAGTGGCTACCTCACCCCTGCCGTATCGGGGAGCCCCACCGCTGCAGAGCGGGGGGCAGAATCAGAAGTGGCCCACAAGTGGGCAAATTGGCTACCTCACCCCTGCCGTATCGGGGATCCCCACCGCTGCAGAGCGGGGGGCAGAATCAGAAGTGGCCCACAAGTGGGCAAAGTGGCTACCTCACCCCTGCCGTATCGGGGATCCCCACCGCTGCAGAGCGGGGGGCAGAATCAGAAGTGGCCCACAAGTGGGCAAAGTGGCTACCTCACCCCTGCCGTATCGGGGATCCCCACCGCTGCAGAACGGGGGGCAGAATCAGAAGCGGCCCACAAGTGGGCAAATTGGCTACCTCACCCCTGCCGTATCGGGGATCCCCTCCGCTGCAGAACGGGGGGCAAAATCAGAAGTGGCCCACAAGTGGGCAAAGTGGCTACCTCACCCCTGCCGTATCGGGGATCCCCACCGCTGCAGAGCGGGGGGCAGAATCAGAAGTGGCCCACAAGTGGGCAAATTGGCTACCTCACCCCTGCCGTATCGGGGATCCCCACCGCTGCAGAGCGGGGGGCAGAATCAGAAGTGGCCCACAAGTGGGCAAATTGGCTACCTCACCCCTGCCGTATCGGGGATCCCCACCGCTGCAGAGCGGGGGGCAGAATCAGAAGTGGCCCACAAGTGGGCAAAGTGGCTACCTCACCCCTGCCGTATCGGGGATCCCCACCGCTGCAGAACGGGGGGCAGAATCAGAAGTGGCCCACAAGTGGGCAAATTGGCTACCTCACCCCTGCCGTATCGGGGATCCCCTCCGCTGCAGAGCGGGGGGCAAAATCAGAAGTGGCCCACAAGTGGGCAAAGTGGCTACCTCACCCCTGCCGTATCGGGGATCCCCACCGCTGCAGAGCGGGGGGCAGAATCAGAAGTGGCCCACAAGTGGGCAAAGTGGCTACCTCACCCCTGCCGTATCGGGGATCCCCACCGCTGCAGAACGGGGGGCAGAATCAGAAGTGGCCCACAAGTGGGCAAATTGGCTACCTCACCCCTGCCGTATCGGGGATCCCCACCGCTGCAGAGCGGGGGGCAGAATCAGAAGTGGCCCACAAGTGGGCAAAGTGGCTACCTCACCCCTGCCGTATCGGGGATCCCCACCGCTGCAGAACGGGGGGCAGAATCAGAAGCGGCCCACAAGTGGGCAAATTGGCTACCTCACCCCTGCCGTATCGGGGATCCCCACCGCTGCAGAGCGGGGGGCAAAATCAGAAGTGGCCCACAAGTGGGCAAAGTGGCTACCTCACCCCTGCCGTATCGGGGATCCCCACCGCTGCAGAGCGGGGGGCAGAATCAGAAGTGGCCCACAAGTGGGCAAAGTGGCTACCTCACCCCTGCCGTATCGGGGATCCCCACCGCTGCAGAGCGGGGGGCAGAATCAGAAGTGGCCCACAAGTGGGCAAATTGGCTACCTCACCCCTGCCGTATCGGGGATCCCCTCCGCTGCAGAGCGGGGGGCAAAATCAGAAGTGGCCCACAAGTGGGCGAAGTGGCTACCTCACCCCTGCCGTATCGGGAATCCCCACCGCTGCAGAGCGGGGGGCAGAATCAGAAGTGGCCCACAAGTGGGCAAAGTGGCTACCTCACCCCTGCCGTATCGGGGATCCCCACCGCTGCAGAACGGGGGGCAGAATCAGAAGTGGCCCACAAGTGGGCAAATTGGCTACCTCACCCCTGCCGTATCGGGGATCCCCTCCGCTGCAGAGCGGGGGGCAAAATCAGAAGTGGCCCACAAGTGGGCAAAGTGGCTACCTCACCCCTGCCGTATCGGGGATCCCCACCGCTGCAGAGCGGGGGGCAGAATCAGAAGTGGCCCACAAGTGGGCAAAGTGGCTACCTCACCCCTGCCGTATCGGGGATCCCCACCGCTGCAGAGCGGGGGGCAGAATCAGAAGTGGCCCACAAGTGGGCAAATTGGCTACCTCACCCCTGCCGTATCGGGGATCCCCTCCGCTGCAGAGCGGGGGGCAAAATCAGAAGTGGCCCACAAGTGGGCAAAGTGGCTACCTCACCCCTGCCGTATCGGGGAGCCCCACCGCTGCAGAGCGGGGGGCAAAATCAGAAGTGGCCCACAAGTGGGCAAATTGGCTACCTCACCCCTGCCGTATCGGGGAGCCCCACCGCTGCAGAACGGGGGGCAAAATCAGAAGTGGCCCACAAGTGGGCAAGGTGGCTACCAAGTAACCTAGTAATAAAAAAAAAATTTTTTTTACTAGGTTTTGAAACCTAGTAAAAAAAAACCTAGTAAACTGTTACCTAGTAAAAAAAAAACTTTTTAAAAAAATGTTTTTTTTACTAGGTTTCACTACAGACCCTAGACCCTACAGCACCTGTGGGAAGATAAAGGCAGTGCAGCACCTGTGGGAAGATAAAGGCAGTACAGCACCTGTGGGAAGATAAAGGCAGTACAGCACCTGTGGGAAGATAAAGGCAGTGCAGCACCTGTGGGAAGATAAAGGCAGTACAGCACCTGTGGGAAGATAAAGGCAGTGCAGCACCTGTGGGAAGATAAAGGCAGTGCAGCACCTGTGGGAAGATAAAGGCAGTGCAGCACCTGTGGGAAGATAAAGGCAGTGCAGCACCTGTGGGAAGATAAAGGCAGTGCAGCACCTGTGGGAAGATAAAGGCAGTGCAGCACCTGTGGGAAGATAAAGGCAGTGCAGCACCTGTGGGAAGATAAAGGCAGTGCAGCACCTGTGGGAAGATAAAGGCAGTGCAGCACCTGTGGGAAGATAAAGGCAGTGCAGCACCTGTGGGAAGATAAAGGCAGTGCAGCACCTGTGGGAAGATAAAGGCAGTGCAGCACCTGTGGGAAGATAAAGGCAGTGCAGCACCTGTGGGAAGATAAAGGCAGTACAGCACCTGTGGGAAGATAAAGGCAGTACAGCACCTGTGGGAAGATAAAGGCAGTGCAGCACCTGTGGGAAGATAAAGGCAGTGCAGCACCTGTGGGAAGATAAAGGCAGTGCAGCACCTGTGGGAAGATAAAGGCAGTGCAGCACCTGTGGGAAGATAAAGGCAGTACAGCACCTGTGGGAAGATAAAGGCAGTGCAGCACCTGTGGGAAGATAAAGGCAGTGCAGCACCTGTGGGAAGATAAAGGCAGTACAGCACCTGTGGGAAGATAAAGGCAGTACAGCACCTGTGGGAAAATAAAGGCAGTGCAGCACCTGTGGGAAGATAAAGGCAGTACAGCACCTGTGGGAAGATAAAGGCAGTGCAGCACCTGTGGGAAGATAAAGGCAGTACAGCACCTGTGGGAAGATAAAGGCAGTACAGCACTTGTGGGAAGATAAAGGCAGTGCAGCACCTGTGGGAAGATAAAGGCAGTGCAGCACCTGTGGGAAGATAAAGGCAGTGCAGCACCTGTGGGAAGATAAAGGCAGTGCAGCACCTGTGGGAAGATAAAGGCAGTGCAGCACCTGTGGGAAGATAAAGGCAGTGCAGCACCTGTGGGAAGATAAAGGCAGTACAGCACCTGTGGGAAGATAAAGGCAGTGCAGCACCTGTGGGAAGATAAAGGCAGTGCAGCACCTGTGGGAAGATAAAGGCAGTGCAGCACCTGTGGGAAGATAAAGGCAGTACAGCACCTGTGGGAAGATAAAGGCAGTGCAGCACCTGTGGAAGATAAAGGCAGTGCAGCACCTGTGGGAAGATAAAGGCAGTGCAGCACCTGTGGGAAGATAAAGGCAGTGCAGCACCTGTGGGAAGATAAAGGCAGTACAGCACCTGTGGAAAGATAAAGGCAGTACAGCACCTGTGGGAAGATAAAGGCAGTGCAGCACCTGTGGGAAGATAAAGGCAGTGCAGCACCTGTGGGAAGATAAAGGCAGTGCAGCACCTGTGGGAAGATAAAGGCAGTGCAGCAACTGTGGGAAGATAAAGGCAGTACAGCACCTGTGGGAAGATAAAGGCAGTACAGCACCTGTGGGAAGATAAAGGCAGTGCAGCACCTGTGGGAAGATAAAGGCAGTGCAGCACCTGTGGGAAGATAAAGGCAGTGCAGCACCTGTGGGAAGATAAAGGCAGTACAGCACCTGTGGGAAGATAAAGGCAGTGCAGCACCTGTGGGAAGATAAAGGCAGTACAGCACCTGTGGGAAGATAAAGGCAGTGCAGCACCTGTGGGAAGATAAAGGCAGTGCAGCACCTGTGGGAAGATAAAGGCAGTACAGCACCTGTGGGAAGATAAAGGCAGTGCAGCACCTGTGGGAAGATAAAGGCAGTGCAGCACCTGTGGGAAGATAAAGGCAGTGCAGCACCTGTGGGAAGATAAAGGCAGTACAGCACCTGTGGGAAGATAAAGGCAGTACAGCACCTGTGGGAAGATAAAGGCAGTACAGCACCTGTGGGAAGATAAAGGCAGTGCAGCACCTGTGGGAAGATAAAGGCAGTGCAGCACCTGTGGGAAGATAAAGGCAGTACAGCACCTGTGGGAAGATAAAGGCAGTGCAGCACCTGTGGGAAGATAAAGGCAGTGCAGCACCTGTGGGAAGATAAAGGCAGTGCAGCACCTGTGGAAGATAAAGGCAGTACAGCACCTGTGGGAAGATAAAGGCAGTGCAGCACCTGTGGGAAGATAAAGGCAGTGCAGCACCTGTGGGAAGATAAAGGCAGTGCAGCACCTGTGGGAAGATAAAGGCAGTACAGCACCTGTGGGAAGATAAAGGCAGTGCAGCACCTGTGGGAAGATAAAGGCAGTACAGCACCTGTGGGAAGATAAAGGCAGTGCAGCACCTGTGGGAAGATAAAGGCAGTGCAGCACCTGTGGGAAGATAAAGGCAGTGCAGCACCTGTGGGAAATAAAGGCAGTGCAGCACCTGTGGGAAGATAAAGGCAGTGCAGCACCTGTGGGAAGATAAAGGCAGTGCAGCACCTGTGGGAAGATAAAGGCAGTACAGCACCTGTGGGAAGATAAAGGCAGTGCAGCACCTGTGGGAAGATAAAGGCAGTACAGCACCTGTGGGAAGATAAAGGCAGTACAGCACCTGTGGGAAGATAAAGGCAGTGCAGTACCTGTGGGAACATAAAGGCAGTACAGCACCTGTGGGAGATAAAAGCAGTACAGCACCTGTGGGAAGATAAAGGCAGTGCAGCACCTGTGGGAAGATAAAGGCAGTACAGCACCTGTGGGAAGATAAAGGCAGTACAGCACCTGTGGGAAGATAAAGGCAGTGCAGCACCTGTGGGAAGATAAAGGCAGTGCAGCACCTGTGGGAAGATAAAGGCAGTGCAGCACCTGTGGGAAGATAAAGGCAGTGCAGCAACTGTGGGAAGATAAAGGCAGTGCAGCACCTGTGGGAAGATAAAGGCAGTGCAGCACTTGTGGGAAGATAAAGGCAGTGCAGCACCTGTGGGAAGATAAAGGCAGTGCAGCACCTGTGGGAAGATAAAGGCAGTGCAGCACCTGTGGGAAGATAAAGGCAGTGCAGCACTTGTGGGAAGATAAAGGCAGTACAGCACCTGTGGGAAGATAAAGGCAGTACAGCACCTGTGGGAAGATAAAGGCAGTGCAGCACCTGTGGGAAGATAAAGGCAGTGCAGCACCTGTGGGAAGATAAAGGCAGTGCAGCACCTGTGGGAAGATAAAGGCAGTGCAGCACCTGTGGGAAGATAAAGGCAGTACAGCACCTGTGGGAAGATAAAGGCAGTGCAGCACCTGTGGGAAGATAAAGGCAGTGCAGCACCTGTGGGAAGATAAAGGCAGTGCAGCACCTGTGGGAAGATAAAGGCAGTGCAGCACCTGTGGGAAGATAAAGGCAGTACAGCACCTGTGGGAAGATAAAGGCAGTACAGCACCTGTGGGAAGATAAAGGCAGTGCAGCACCTGTGGGAAGATAAAGGCAGTGCAGCACCTGTGGGAAGATAAAGGCAGTGCAGCACCTGTGGGAAGATAAAGGCAGTGCAGCACCTGTGGGAAGATAAAGGCAGTACAGCACCTGTGGGAAGATAAAGGCAGTACAGCACCTGTGGGAAGATAAAGGCAGTGCAGCACCTGTGGGAAGATAAAGGCAGTGCAGCACCTGTGGGAAGATAAAGGCAGTGCAGCACCTGTGGGAAGATAAAGGCAGTACAGCACCTGTGGGAAGATAAAGGCAGTACAGCACCTGTGGGAAGATAAAGGCAGTACAGCACCTGTGGGAAGATAAAGGCAGTGCAGCACCTGTGGGAAGATAAAGGCAGTGCAGCACCTGTGGGAAGATAAAGGCAGTACAGCACCTGTGGGAAGATAAAGGCAGTGCAGCACCTGTGGGAAGATAAAGGCAGTGCAGCACCTGTGGGAAGATAAAGGCAGTGCAGCACCTGTGGGAAGATAAAGGCAGTGCAGCACCTGTGGGAAGATAAAGGCAGTGCAGCACCTGTGGGAAGATAAAGGCAGTGCAGCACCTGTGGGAAGATAAAGGCAGTGCAGCACCTGTGGGAAGATAAAGGCAGTACAGCACCTGTGGGAAGATAAAGGCAGTGCAGCACCTGTGGGAAGATAAAGGCAGTACAGCACCTGTGGGAAGGTAAAGGCAGTGCAGCACCTGTGGGAAGATAAAGGCAGTGCAGCACCTGTGGGAAGATAAAGGCAGTGCAGCACCTGTGGGAAGATAAAGGCAGTGCAGCACCTGTGGGAAGATAAAGGCAGTGCAGCACCTGTGGGAAGATAAAGGCAGTGCAGCACCTGTGGGAAGATAAAGGCAGTGCAGCACCTGTGGGAAGATAAAGGCAGTGCAGCACCTGTGGGAAGATAAAGGCAGTACAGCACCTGTGGGAAGATAAAGGCAGTGCAGCACCTGTGGGAAGATAAAGGCAGTGCAGCACCTGTGGGAAGATAAAGGCAGTACAGCACCTGTGGGAAGATAAAGGCAGTGCAGCACCTGTGGGAAGATAAAGGCAGTACAGCACCTGTGGGAAGATAAAGGCAGTGCAGCACCTGTGGGAAGATAAAGGCAGTACAGCACCTGTGGGAAGATAAAGGCAGTACAGCACCTGTGGGAAGATAAAGGCAGTACAGCACCTGTGGGAAGATAAAGGCAGTGCAGCACCTGTGGGAAGATAAAGGCAGTGCAGCACCTGTGGGAAGATAAAGGCAGTGCAGCACCTGTGGGAAGATAAAGGCAGTGCAGCACCTGTGGGAAGATAAAGGCAGTACAGCACCTGTGGGAAGATAAAGGCAGTGCAGCACCTGTGGGAAGATAAAGGCAGTGCAGCACCTGTGGGAAGATAAAGGCAGTACAGCACCTGTGGGAAGATAAAGGCAGTGCAGCACCTGTGGGAAGATAAAGGCAGTACAGCACCTGTGGGAAGATAAAGGCAGTGCAGCACCTGTGGGAAGATAAAGGCAGTACAGCACCTGTGGGAAGATAAAGGCAGTGCAGCACCTGTGGGAAGATAAAGGCAGTGCAGCACCTGTGGGAAGATAAAGGCAGTGCAGCACCTGTGGGAAGATAAAGGCAGTGCAGCACCTGTGGGAAGATAAAGGCAGTGCAGCACCTGTGGGAAGATAAAGGCAGTGCAGCACCTGTGGGAAGATAAAGGCAGTGCAGCACCTGTGGGAAGATAAAGGCAGTGCAGCACCTGTGGGAAGATAAAGGCAGTACAGCACCTGTGGGAAGATAAAGGCAGTGCAGCACCTGTGGGAAGATAAAGGCAGTGCAGCACCTGTGGGAAGATAAAGGCAGTACAGCACCTGTGGGAAGATAAAGGCAGTGCAGCACCTGTGGGAAGATAAAGGCAGTGCAGCACCTGTGGGAAGATAAAGGCAGTACAGCACCTGTGGGAAGATAAAGGCAGTGCAGCACCTGTGGGAAGATAAAGGCAGTGCAGCACCTGTGGGAAGATAAAGGCAGTGCAGCACCTGTGGGAAGATAAAGGCAGTGCAGCACCTGTGGGAAGATAAAGGCAGTACAGCACCTGTGGGAAGATAAAGGCAGTGCAGCACCTGTGGGAAGATAAAGGCAGTGCAGCACCTGTGGGAAGATAAGAGCAGTGCAGCACCTGTGGGAAGATAAAGGCAGTACAGCACCTGTGGGAAGATAAAGGCAGTGCAGCACCTGTGGGAAGATAAAGGCAGTACAGCACCTGTGGGAAGATAAAGGCAGTGCAGCACCTGTGGGAAGATAAAGGCAGCGCAGCACCTGTGGGAAGATAAAGGCAGTGCAGCACCTGTGGGAAGATAAAGGCAGTACAGCACCTGTGGGAAGATAAAGGCAGTGCAGCACCTGTGGGAAGATAAAGGCAGTGCAGCACCTGTGGGAAGATAAAGGCAGTACAGCAGCCTGTGGGAAGATAAAGGCAGTACAGCACCTGTGGGAAGATAAAGGCAGTACAGCACCTGTGGGAAGATAAAGGCAGTGCAGCACCTGTGGGAAGATAAAGGCAGTGCAGCACCTGTGGAAGATAAAGGCAGTGCAGCACCTGTGGGAAGATAAAGGCAGTGCAGCACCTGTGGGAAGATAAAGGCAGTGCAGCACCTGTGGGAAGATAAAGGCAGTACAGCACCTGTGGGAAGATAAAGGCAGTGCAGCACCTGTGGGAAGATAAAGGCAGTGCAGCACCTGTGGGAAGATAAAGGCAGTGCAGCACCTGTGGGAAGATAAAGGCAGTGCAGCACCTGTGGGAAGATAAAGGCAGTGCAGCACCTGTGGGAAGATAAAGGCAGTGCAGCACCTGTGGGAAGATAAAGGCAGTGCAGCACCTGTGGGAAGATAAAGGCAGTGCAGCACCTGTGGGAAGATAAAGGCAGTACAGCACCTGTGGGAAGATAAAGGCAGTACAGCACCTGTGGGAAGATAAAGGCAGTGCAGCACCTGTGGGAAGATAAAGGCAGTGCAGCACCTGTGGGAAGATAAAGGCAGTACAGCACCTGTGGGAAGATAAAGGCAGTGCAGCACCTGTGGGAAGATAAAGGCAGTGCAGCACCTGTGGGAAGATAAAGGCAGTACAGCACCTGTGGGAAGATAAAGGCAGTGCAGCACCTGTGGGAAGATAAAGGCAGTACAGCACCTGTGGGAAGATAAAGGCAGTGCAGCACCTGTGGGAAGATAAAGGCAGTGCAGCACCTGTGGGAAGATAAAGGCAGTGCAGCACCTGTGGGAAGATAAAGGCAGTGCAGCACCTGTGGGAAGATAAAGGCAGTACAGCACCTGTGGGAAGATAAAGGCAGTACAGCACCTGTGGGAAGATAAAGGCAGTGCAGCACCTGTGGGAAGATAAAGGCAGTACAGCACCTGTGGGAAGATAAAGGCAGTGCAGCACTTGTGGGAAGATAAAGGCAGTGCAGCACCTGTGGGAAGATAAAGGCAGTGCAGCACCTGTGGGAAGATAAAGGCAGTGCAGCACCTGTGGGAAGATAAAGGCAGTGCAGCACCTGTGGGAAGATAAAGGCAGTGCAGCACCTGTGGGAAGATAAAGGCAGTGCAGCACCTGTGGGAAGATAAAGGCAGTGCAGCACCTGTGGGAAGATAAAGGCAGTGCAGCACCTGTGGGAAGATAAAGGCAGTGCAGCACCTGTGGGAAGATAAAGGCAGTGCAGCACCTGTGGGAAGATAAAGGCAGTGCAGCACCTGTGGGAAGATAAAGGCAGTACAGCACCTGTGGGAAGATAAAGGCAGTGCAGCACCTGTGGGAAGATAAAGGCAGTGCAGCACCTGTGGGAAGATAAAGGCAGTACAGCACCTGTGGGAAGATAAAGGCAGTACAGCACCTGTGGGAAGATAAAGGCAGTGCAGCACCTGTGGGAAGATAAAGGCAGTGCAGCACCTGTGGAAAGATAAAGGCAGTACAGCACCTGTGGGAAGATAAAGGCAGTGCAGCACCTGTGGGAAGATAAAGGCAGTGCAGCACCTGTGGGAAGATAAAGGCAGTACAGCACCTGTGGGAAGATAAAGGCAGTGCAGCACCTGTGGGAAGATAAAGGCAGTGCAGCACCTGTGGGAAGATAAAGGCAGTGCAGCACCTGTGGGAAGATAAAGGCAGTGCAGCACCTGTGGGAAGATAAAGGCAGTACAGCACCTGTGGGAAGATAAAGGCAGTGCAGCACCTGTGGGAAGATAAAGGCAGTGCAGCACCTGTGGGAAGATAAAGGCAGTGCAGCACCTGTGGGAAGATAAAGGCAGTGCAGCACCTGTGGGAAGATAAAGGCAGTACAGCACCTGTGGGAAGATAAAGGCAGTGCAGCACCTGTGGGAAGATAAAGGCAGTACAGCACCTGTGGGAAGATAAAGGCAGTGCAGCACCTGTGGGAAGATAAAGGCAGTACAGCACCTGTGGGAAGATAAAGGCAGTGCAGCACCTGTGGGAAGATAAAGGCAGTGCAGCACCTGTGGAAGATAAAGGCAGTGCAGCACCTGTGGGAAGATAAAGGCAGTGCAGCACCTGTGGGAAGATAAAGGCAGTGCAGCACCTGTGGGAAGATAAAGGCAGTACAGCACCTGTGGGAAGATAAAGGCAGTGCAGCACCTGTGGGAAGATAAAGGCAGTACAGCACCTGTGGGAAGATAAAGGCAGTACAGCACTTGTGGGAAGATAAAGGCAGTGCAGCACCTGTGGGAGGATAAAGGCAGTGCAGCACCTGTGGGAAGATAAAGGCAGTACAGCACCTGTGGGAAGATAAAGGCAGTGCAGCACCTGTGGGAAGATAAAGGCAGTGCAGCACCTGTGGGAAGATAAAGGCAGTGCAGCACCTGTGGGAAGATAAAGGCAGTGCAGCACCTGTGGGAAGATAAAGGCAGTGCAGCACCTGTGGGAAGATAAAGGCAGTGCAGCACCTGTGGGAAGATAAAGGCAGTACAGCACCTGTGGGAAGATAAAGGCAGTGCAGCACCTGTGGGAAGATAAAGGCAGTGCAGCACCTGTGGGAAGATAAAGGCAGTACAGCACCTGTGGAAGATAAAGGCAGTGCAGCACCTGTGGGAAGATAAAGGCAGTACAGCACCTGTGGGAAGATAAAGGCAGTACAGCACCTGTGGGAAGATAAAGGCAG